>PVKS010015239.1:0-16139 GCA_004027875.1 Aplodontia rufa | reverse complement strand
GGAAGTATGACATGCTATCACACTGATGAAGCTAAAAGATATTATGCTAAGTGAAAAAAGCCAGTCATAAAAGGATACTGTACAATTCTGGTTACATGAGTCAACTAGAGTAGTCAAATTCATAGACTCAGAAAGTAGGTTACCAAGGCAATTGTTTATTTGGTACAAAATTTCAGTTTAGGAAGTTGAAAATTTGAGATGTATGGTGGTAATGGTTACACTACAATGAGAATATACTTGTTTCTAAATGAGAATGTACTAAATTTTTCAGTTAAAATTGTTAAAATAATCAATTTTACGTTATGTATATTTATAGCAGTAAATTTAATTATCAGACATTCAAAGAAACCAAAAAAATAGAATCTATACTAAGACAAAAACTGACAAAGATGTAAGAATCATCAGATAAAGGCATATTCATAAATATAGTCCATATGTTCCAAAAGATAAATCAGGACACGGAAGACATAAAATAAGATAAAAATCTAATATCTAAAAATAAAAACTACAGCTGAGTTTAAAAAAATGCTGAATGGTATGAAAAGCAATTTAATACATTGCAGAAGAAAAGGATACTAAAACTGAAAGCAGTAGAAACTATCCAAAAAGAAACACAGAGAAAAGAGGTCAGCACATTGAAAAACCAAAAAAGAAAATAATTTTGACCATATTAATAGATAAGAAAAAGCCTTAACAAAACTTAACATCCATTCCTGTTTTTAAAATTACTGTCAGAATAGCAGGAAATCTTATCAACCTAATAAAGGGCCTAAAAAAAAATCCCAGGTAAAATAATATTTAATGGTGAAAATCTGACAAGTATGATCACTTTCACAGCATCCAAAGAACCTGATTACCTAAACCAGTGCATTAGGTGTATAACACAAATAAGGTCACTTGGATTAGGAAGGAAAAGGTAAAGCCCTCACTCACAGATGTCTTGATCGTCTATGTAGAAAATCTAATTGTGTCTGTAAACAAAGCTATTAGAACCAATAAGTACATTTAACAAGGTTGCAGGATATAAGGTCAATATACAAAATTTAGCAGTATTTTTATATAATATCAAGAAAAGTTAGAAACTGACATTTTAAAAATAATACCATTTAGAACAGCATCCAAATGTATGAAATGCAGTTTTTAGAGATAACTCTGACAAAGGATGTGCAAGCGCTGTACACAGAAAAAGTACAAACATTGCAGGGAACAAGTAAAAGGCCTAGGTAAATGGGAGATCTACCGTACTCTTGGATTGGAGGGCTCAGTATTGCTAAGGCACCCATTTTCCTCACATTGATGTATGCTTTAACATGATACAATCAAAGCAAACTTTTCTGCAGAAATTGACAAACTGATTCCAACATTCATACGGAAATTCAAAGCATCCAGCATAGCCAAAACTACTTCGAAAAAACATGAAGTTGATGACTAATACTAGCTGCTTTCAAGTTTTATAAAGCTATATGACATTGATACTGACATTACAATAGGCAAAGCATTCAATAAAACACAGCAAAGCATCTGCAAATAGACCTTTGTAGAAAGGTACAAATGGTTTTCCACAAAAAAACATTGATACTGGGATATCCGTATGCAAAAAAAAAAATGAACATTAATCCGTATCTCATACCACATACAAAAATACTTTAAAGTGGATCATAAATGTAAGTGTATAACCTACAACTATAAAACTTCTGGAATAAAATTGAGGATGAAACACAAATTAATGCATAGCTACAGACAGCAGATTAGTGTTATCTGGGGAGCAGGGGATGAAGGCAACAGGAAGCGTTTGGGCATAATGTTATAAAGAAACATAAAAATGCTTTTTGGAGTGATAGACAAGTTGATTATATTTACTACGAAGATGACTTCTCAGGTGAAAAGCTATGTGTAAACTCAATAAAGCGTACACTTTAAATATATCAATTATACCTCAATAAAGCTACTTGTAGATGTTCATAACTAAAGCAAAACTACTAATAAAGGTATGTTATAATGTGTTATAATGTATAACTTTGAAACTACCAGAGAAGGTGGATGGAGGGGGAGAAGAATTTACCAATATAGCAAAACACATAAAGGGAAAAAAAAACAATAAAGTAAAATGAAGGTAAGGGAGAAAGCATAGTAAAAGAGACATGTAAAATAAGATTGTAAAAATATGATCAAATTTGTAAGCAGTCACAAGAAATGTGTGTGCTTTAAACTTCCTTATAAAGTTCTCAAAATATTTAATAAAATCATTTATACTTTTTATTTTAAAAAGTGATCGTTTCTTTATAAAAAGTGTGCCTGCAAAAAAAATTCTTAGAAAAGTAAAAAATAGACAGCATACCATTGTCATATAAGGGTGCTATTTAGATTTCCCATCAATAAAATTACCATTCCACCACAAGAAGTGCAATTAACTGATGGCCTCCAGTTGCTGACACCTTCAGCAACTGTTTCAGCCTTTGAGCCAGGCTGTGCTCCTGGGCAGCCCCCCGCCAATGCCTGGTCTTGAAGGGGTATCATGGTTTGATCATTTGCTTTTATGAAAGACTATACTTTTACTCCAGAACTGCCCGTTGATTTGGCCAAGACTTGGACAGTTCTGAAATTGTGATCTAAGGTTCTCCTTCCTCAAACATGCTCCTCCCCTCTTTCCTTTCTGAGGTTTATTCAGATCAGCATTGTGGTGTAAAGGCTTCCTTATCCTTTAATCTTTCACGGGTATACCTCTTCTCTCAATTAACCCTCATCATTCCTAATTCCATTTCAGCCTCTATTTCCTGAACCAATCCTCATCTTTCCTGTTCAGAAGATTGAGTGGGTTTAAGAAATCTACTTTTTAAAAATTTTCTCCATAATTCCAACACTCAACCATGTCTCACCTCCACAGTGAGCAATTGTCATAAATCATTTCCTGTACTGTGTAATTTAACATTTATAAACTATCTTGGAATCTTTATTATGGTACATTTCCTATGCCTGCTTTGATATTATCAACTTATTTTATTTTTCAGCATTTAAGTAGAGAGTCTTAAAACTAAATATGAGCCTTTTTCCGGTTATAGACGGATGAAGAATTAATACATTTCGAGGATAGGATTATCATATCTATTGTGCACAGTGCTCAATATTTATACACTGAAACAGTGGACTGGGATTTTCTCTGGCCAAGTCAAAATGTTTTCATGAAAGCATCATGTGCCAAGATCCTTATACTAGTTTTATATCTAAAATAGATTAAAAATCAATTTAATGAGAAAGCCTAAAATAACTAAACATCCGGAGTAAGGAAAATATGTTAATAAAACAAAATAATTGTCTTAAAGGCCTCATTTTGTTTAAATTTCTATTATGGTGAAAAAACTTTTAATGGTTTTCCTGCATTGGAAAAAAACAGGCTTATTTTTCAGAAATTTATAATTAAAATATTTTTTCATATTAAAACTTGTCAATATACATCTTCCCAACACTTTATTCCACAGAAAAATAGGAAATGGGAGGGTCCTGGCCATTCTCTTAACATGTAGAGACTGCAAGTCCTCCACAGCGTACTTAGCTGCTTATATCATCCACAGACATTTGCTTTTTGATATATACATCAGAATAAAACGTGCAGCATAAAAAAACACAATTCCAATTTATGACATCTCCAATACTTAGGCATTGATTATAAATACTTCTCTAGAGATACAATGAGCTCAGAAGAATCTAATGCTGGGGCTGGAGCGGTGGCTCAGGCGGTTAGGGTGCTTGCCCGGCATGCACAAGTACACAGGTTCAAGCCCCAGCACCCACATACACAACTAAATATTGGAGCAACGAAAGCATGTGAAAAAACTCAATAAAAAATTGATTCTCTATGTCTTTCTCTCACTGTCCTTCTCAATTTAAAAAAAAAGAAGAAGAATCTAATGCTTTTACATGTGTGTTCTCTCTTTTACCAACATGACAAAAATATAAATCCAATATTATTAAATAGTATAATTCTTATTGTCGTATTACATCATATTAGACAGCTAATTAATAAAAAGGTAAAATGGGAATTGAGGAAGTAAGAATTTGTCAGATACCACAATAAGAGTACAGGGAAAGGCACAAACACTGTTGAAAGGGAGGTAAGTTGATACAATAACACCAATTGACCCAGCAATTACACTCAAGGAAATTTTCTTAAAGATACACTTAAAACAAGCGCAGAGATATATTCACAGAAAACATTCTATATGTTTGTATTGTTTATACCACAAACAAAATTTAAAACAATACAAATGTCCACCACTATGATAGTGGCTAATTATCATATAATGGAATTTTAGACAGCCTTTAAAAAAGAATGAGGTAGCTTTGCTTCAGTTGAAATGAAAAAAATCACTAAGATTTACATTATTAGATTTTGATAAGCACATAACAGCATTACAGTATGTTCCCATTTGTTTCTTGACAAGGAGATTATGTAAACACATCTTTGTATATATATAATACATACACATATGTAGAAAGATGTATAATGCATGCAGATGCCACAGGAATACAGACATTTCATTTGTGCACAGAAATTTTCTAGAAGAATACATAATAAACTATTGACGATTCTTCCTTTTTTCAAAGTTATTTCTTTAAAAATGTTATTTCTCAAAGAAATTGTATTGCACCATTCAAATATGTTACGAGCAAGCACTTTCTTTGTAACAATAACATCAGTTCTGCTGATAGCAGCTAAGATTCTAAAAGTTCAATTGTAGAAAGATAGAAATGCATGTCCATTAGAAAAGTTCTGTCCGCTAAGAACCTTTGAAAAACTAATTTCAAAATAGGTCTTCTGTTCAAGAGTTGTAAGAAAACAGAAACAATAATTGTAATGTATCTTGATTTGTTTTTCCTGGTGTTAGAGTCCAGCCATTTATAAAGTATGGAGGCCCATGCCATCAACTTCACTTTGTGACACATGAGATATCTCCACCTTGTTCACAGTATCATAAAGTGGATTGTTCTTCTCTGTGTAGCTGGCATAGGGCTGCATTTCATCCTATGAAAGAACCCAAAGTGAAATCAATTCAAAAAAGCCCAGAAAACATTATAGAAATTACTTGTTTTTCTAACAGATACCCATAACTTCAGTCTATTCCAAAAGTGCTTATATTTGAGTCTCTGGGATTAAATTGGGATTAAATGAACGTAGGGGCAAGGCCTTGCTTTAATATCTTATCAAAGTATTTGTTGATTACTTAGATTCGTGTGTGACATGAAAGCTGTGTGAAAGAAATGGACAGAAGAGTGACATAGCAATTAGGTTCATAAGAAATGCTTTTCAAAACAGAGAGGTGAAGATTTAGTAAGCTACTGATTGCATGAAATTAAAGAGCAAGATAGGTTTTCAGTTTGGGTGTAGGGGAAATGATAATGATACTGAAAAAAGGGAAGTCAACATTTAGAAGTGGTTTTATAAGGGAAGACAATAATCTTTGGCTTACAGCCCAAAGAGGCAAATATGTGATTAGCATGCAGCTTATGAGATGAAAATGTGGATTCAGGGTGATGCATAAATAGTACTTGATATATAATTAGCAAAAATAAGTACACCTATTAGCATTGTAAAATCAGAATTTTATTAATTTTTTGACTAACATACTAATATTGCTGCAAATTACAAATTATGTTGCTAAATTTTCAGTCTATGCACCTTTAAAGTTTGTAAATATTCTTTTTTGTCTTTTCTTACCTCCTCAACAACTGGAGTACCTTCTGTTTTTTTCAATTTACATTTTCTATAAAGATGAAACAAGCTGAAATGAATGCAGGAAACATCATTGCTTGGATTGAAAATGCAAAATTAAAAAGTATACCATTGAAAATTATGGTTCATTTTGATATAACCCTTAATAAATAAGAAATGAACCAGCAGAAATGGGTGAAGAACACTGAATGTGATTAATACACTCAAGCAAGAAAAATCTGAATTTTGGTAAACGAAGTAAGATTATGCAACAGAAACTTGATGCAACAAAATATATCTGGCATCTTCTCTTTCGTAAATGAAAGGAATTATTATAATTATTTTCCTAAATAAAAAATTAGCATGCACTGTCTCCCCAGATCCTCCCCTAAATGGTCTCATTCACCATGCTTGCATGCTTCAGTGCCCTGCAAAATCACTCTTTCCATTCAAAGTGTACAAGTCTAACACCTCCAAGATATTCTTTTTTATTATGAGAGAATTGCTGTTGACATCCTAATTTACCCCATAAGTCAATTCCATATTTCTGACTCTTTTCAGGTCCAAAAAAGCTAAAGAATAAAAAATATTCATCAATCAATACCTGTAACCATTGGTTTTCAAACACCAAATGAATCCCCCGATGATCAAAATAACAACAGGGATGATGATGATGTATAGAATAAACTGTTTGTCTGGTCCTTTGGAACCTGTAACCATAGACACAAAAATATATGGCTTAAATGTGGTAAATCCAGACAATGGAATATTATTCAGTGATAAAAAGAAATGAGCAAGTAAGCCATGAAAAAACCTGGAGGAAACTTGAATGTATATTTTTATGGTTTGGACACGAGGTGTCCCCCACATTTCCCACATTTCATGATCTAATCAGTCCATCCTAATTTGAAACGACCAAGTAGATGATAACTGTGATAGATGAGGCATAGCTGGAGCAGGTGGACTACGGGGGGTGTGACCTTGACAACTGTATCTTGTGCCCTTAGCTCCTCCCTTGTGCATGATGTGTGTGTGTGTGTGTGTGTGTGTGTGTGTGTGTGTATTTCCTAAGCAGATTTTCCCCATGCCCTTCCACCATGATGCTCTACCTCACCTCAGGCCCAGAGCATTGCACTGGGCAAGCATGGACTGAACCTCTGAAACTGTGAGCCAAGACAGACTTTTCCTCCTCTAAGTAGGTCTTGTCAGGTAATTGGTCACAATGACAAAAAGCTGACTAACCCACATATTATTAAGTGACTCAAACCAATCTGAAAGTCTCTTATTATACGATTCCAACTATATGATATTCTGGAAAAGGTAAAGCTAAGGAGATAATAAATTGATCAGTGGCTTCCAGCAGTAGAAGGCAAAGAAGAGGCACAGAAGATTGTTATAGCAACAAAACTATTTCGTATGATAAGCCTAATTCTAAAGTCACTTTTCTGATCAGGCATTGAAACCAAAGTGAATGCAAGGCACAACCTTGAATCATCTGCGAGCTGCTGGCCACACTATATAGCTCAGAGAAATGCACAAAGAAATGGCCAGATCAAGAAGCACTGGTTTTAAAATTGTGCTCCTGGTGTTGTGAGAATGTGACCTGAGGGCAGCAGAAGGAGGGGAAGCAGAGTCTGGGCAAATTAGTGTGTCCAGTCCCTCCAAGTTCCTTCAACAGTTCTTGCTTTTAAAGGTTGGATTTATCAATATTTTATTTGAAAACGAAATCTGATTCTCTTTTTTTCTTTTTTTTTCCTTTTTTTCCCTAAGAGAGAGGAACAGTGAGAGAGACAGAGAGAGAGAAAGAGAGAATCAATTTTATTCGGTTTTCCATGTGGCTTTCACTTCTCTGAAATTTTGTTATGTATGTGGTGCTGGGGGTCAAACCTGCATCCTCGCGCAAGCCAGGCAAGCGTCACAACCACTGAGCCACCGCTCCAGCCCCAAGAAATCTGATTTTCATTGTTAAAACAAGAACATTTTTTGAAATTTTTGAAATTCTCTTTCAAACTAATGAGCTGTCTCTTATTGGATGTGTAAGTAATGCAGAATAGATCCTTGCACTGTTTGGGAGTTGGGACTAAATGGTGCCTTCAACTCTACATTCTGTAAGTATGGAATCCTGTCACAACACTGGATGGTGGATTTCATACACCACCCAGGCACAAACAGGAATGACTAATGGAAAATAGTGCTTTAAACACAGGCTTTGCTCTGCTTCCTTTTAAAAACATACTAAAATATTATCTGTCAATGACAAATAAAATAAAAGCTTAAAAAGACATAAATTTGGAAAAACAATAGAAAAAGGGGGCTAAAGGGTAGGGCTAAAAGTTGGAAGCTTCTTTGAAAGTCTATTTTAGAGCAGGTAGGTTGCCAAGTCCCCTACCACACCCTTCGCGGCACACCTTCCCCAAGCAACAGGAAAAGGGGACCCTGGTCTCAGGAAGGTGTGAACTGGAGACTCCAGAGTCAAGGGTGCCAACTTCATGGAGGGTGGGCTTGAAGCTCCAGGACTGCAGAGCAGTACTAAAGGGAAGCCTGGGTTAAGAACAACGGCATGTGCACACATGCTCCCCTCTCCCTTCCCAGAACACTGACGGTCAGGCTTTACCTCGAAGGCAAGAGACTGCAGAGCTATTTTTTGAATATCCTGAGCAGTCTCAGAGAAAAGACTTTTAGAGACATAATCTCCAATTTTTTAAAAAGAAAAAAGTCCTTTACCTCTCTTTCCCTATATTGAAGCTAACTAGTTGGCAAACTGTAAAAACGAAGAGTAGAGCTTCTAATCAGTGCTCTAGGGCTCACTTTAAAATGAATTCATAACCAAAGAGTTAAGAAAAGGCTGTATACAAAAGAAGAAGATTAAAACAAATAAATGTCTGGAGGGTAAAAGGATCTCAGATTAAATAGACACAGGTCAAGTAGAGGCATGAGACACAGAGAAAGGCTAGGCAAATTGCAGAGGTCAAGTGACCTACCAGGGCTGACCAGTGCAAGAGCTTGAGAAGACTCAAGAAGGGATCTCTTCAGGGAAAAAATGGAATAAAAGATTACCTAAAAAGTCTAACCATGTGGGAAATATTACTAGGGGCTCTCTAGATTGATCAGTGAGCTTAGTGATAATTCACAGTAGGCACATAAACCATGAAGGATTCAAAAAGCAATTATGAAATCCAAGAAAAATAAAAAGTATTCAAAAGAAAAAGCATCGGTTGATTGATTCAGCACTCAATAACATGTGCATAATCAAACTAATGTAAATACTGTATTTAATTTAATGAAAAACATTGCTAAATTACTAATATACAGGATAATGGAAGAAACTAAGGTAATGTTAAATCTTCATCTTGCATGAGACAAAATGGGGACATAAGGTTTAAATTTCCTGCAGGAAGAAATAGTAGCATGAGAAGAAAAAAGAAACAGCACTGTAAGCATGTGGTTTAGGACAATGGAATTAATTACTACAAGAAGTACTTAAAGATATAAAAATACTTGCCTCTCAGGAATTGAATGAGGACACAGGGGTAGGGTTGGAAAGATCAGAGGAAGAAGACTTATAGTATAATATATTGATTAAAATAGTATTTCGAATTTTAAACAAGAAGTGGGGATAGGATGAAAACAAAGAATGAGAAGACTAAATCACAGATTTCATTATAAGACATTTACAAAATTCTATCTAAAGGATAAAATTCTACAAGACTAAAAATTATAAGGAGGGGCTGGATCGGTGGCTCAGCAGTTACAGCACTTGCCTGGCAAGCACGAGGACCCTGGTTCAAACTCCAGCACCACTTACACAACTGAGTGTTGGAGCAACTAAGGCCATGTGAAAAACTAAATAAAGTTGTTTCTCTCTTTCTCTGTCTCTCTCACTGTCCCTCTCTCTTTAAAAAAAAATTATAAGGAAATTATGAGACGCTTTATCCTTCTAACTAAATCTATAACTATCTGTTTAAAATTATATTACATGCTTCAGTTAAAACCATGAGTGTTCTTTTAAAAATATACTACTCAAGTAATTTACTCTTAGTATAGAAGTGACCTTTAAAAGTAGAATAGGCTACATTCTAGAATACTGCTTTTTACAACCATTTCTGTAATATTCTTCTAGACATCTTTTTATTTTGGAGTGTGGTGAGAAATAAAGTGGTGGTTAAAGAGAGCATCCATGAATGAAATTTCTCTATACATTTTTTTTTCCTTCTTAATATAATTCTTCTAAAAGAATGGAAAGATCAAACAAAAAGCTAGAAGAACTACTAACCAGGAAGCAGATCTATAAGTAGACTCCTGTTGCCAGTCGGGTGAGACACCAAGCAGGTCACAGTGGACACATTGCCATCTGGATAATGGCACATACTCCTGGTCATCTCCGTGTCATTGTCCCACTGTTGTTTCTCAGTGACACAATCCCCTTTTGGGGTCCAAAAAATCTGTGCAGCTGGCCTGCCCGCAACTGCCTTGCATACCACAGTTCTGTTCTCCCTTTGAAGCAGGGTCACTGCAGGGGACACTGCAGAGATGTAAGGAAAATCGTGCTTCAGTCTTAACATAGGGATGTGAAATTGAGAGGCATCTGTTTCAGTTGTAAATCCAGTAATCTGATACATCACAATATATGATATTCTTTACCTAACACTTGGAGGTGATATCCATGATCAAAATTCCCATCAGTTGTTACTATCTCACACTTGTAAAACCCTTCATGAGAGATGGCCACTGGATGGATCTGGAGGTGGGGATCCTGGCCAGGTCTGGAGGCCCAGGTGATTCTCCCATCAGCACAGTTGGTTTCCACGGTCTCATTTGTTTCTCCTTTGTGGGAAATTCTGCATGAAGTCTTGTCTTTGAGGATTATTTTCCATGTTTTTAGTATCAACTTTCTTGTGGGTGGAATAAAAGGGCAACAGAGCACAGCCTTTGTACCCATCTGCACAGACAGTGAAGTGTTAACTGGACACACACACACACACAAGAACGAGAAAAGAAAAGCTCAATAAAGAACTTTATTTTCAATTAGTTCACAACAGATTACAGAAAGTTGTGCTAGAACCTTTTTTTAAGCTGGTGATCTTATTCCAGAAATATTAAACTTACACAATAAATTAACACAAAATATATAAAATGTGTTAAACCAATTTCCTCTAGTATTATTCACTACTATGGAAAGAATATGCACTATAAGTACGTTGGAATTAAATCAGAGTTTTGAAATATAGAAATAGACAAAAAAGAGAATTTTAGATTAAATTACAAAAGCTGAGTCTTAAATCTAATATTTTGGTAATAAGTAACATTGAATTTATCATACAATTAATGCTGGAATAATTGGTCATGTGTTTGTCCCATTTTGAGTTTTGATGAGTATAAAAATATTGGTAACATCAAATCTAAATGCCAGTTCCTAATTAAGTGACATAAATGTGGAAAGCATATGGTACTTTCATTAAAAGTAACTCAGATAGTATTCAGGTTGAACGAGCTGGAAATTTTTGTTCACGATTTTAGAGAATAACAAAGTCAGTGAAATCAACAAATTTTAGAATAATTTATTATTTCATCAGATTAGTGATTACATGAAAATGAAAAATGATAATGCCTTGTGATAAGAGATACCTAGAAATATTTACTTTTGGTGAAAAAGCAGTATGGTATATAAATTAAGAAACAAATAAAAAATTGTTTTTGGACTTTATTTCAAAGGTGTGATATTATCAAACAGCCTTTCAATAATTTTTCCTTTCTTACTGTTCACACATACACTTCCAGATAATTCAGTTATGAATTTTAATCACAGATTTTGTTTCTGTTATGTTCAATATACTTATCAGGATTAAATATAATTAATGCTATAATTGACCTTTTTTCCAACTTTTAAAGGAAAAATTAAGTCCTATGACCTACAAGTATCTTCTATCACAGACACTGACACTCCCCATGCATCAACATAAACTGTTCATGACTGATAGTGGGTTGCCAAGAGGTGACTATTCAACTGACACATCTACCACACCTCACCTATAATAAAGATGAGGTCAGTGACGTCATCACTTTAGCATGGGCAGAAGCAGTAATGGTGGGGGAAACTAGCATGTGAATTAATCTTGATTTTGCTAAACTTTGCATTCATTATTTGTCCTTTTCTGTTTTAGTGTCATTTGTCTCCTCCAGGTCCTCAAGCCCTTGTGTTTCATGTTCAAATAAAGATCACAAAACTAGATACAGATAGCACTTGAACTCAGACATAACAAGGAGTTAAACACACACTCTTTCCACCACCCCATCTTGAAAGAGGTGTAGAGGCAAATAAGATTATGCCAAGGGGAACAAACAAAATAGAGTCATTCGGGCTCCCTCATACCATAGCACTCAGATTACCATATTCTAAAGCTAGTCTTAAAGTTGGCCTGCAGCCACGCCATCAGCCACTGTTTCTAAGTTCAACTCTCCATGCCTTCAGTGCTGGCCCTAGGTAAGGAAGCATATTACCTTCTGTAGGAGGTAACGTCTCCTTTTCATCCATGCACGAACTACTTGAACCTAGGAAATATTTATAGAAGAGTAAATGAAATCAATTTTATATTCTTAAATGTACAGAACCATTATTTCTCCACAAAGTAGCATTGGACATGAGAGACAATCACTACAATTATATATAAATCTTCGCAAAACAGAAATTAGAAGTTGTGCCAAGTAGTGTAAATGTATGAAAATGATCTTTTTTTTTAAAGGGAGAAGGACAGTGAGAGAGAGAGACAGAGAGAATCAATCAATTTTTATTGAGTTTTATTGAGTTTTTCACGTGATTTTCGTTGCTCTGACACTTAGTTGTGTACATGGGTGCTGGGGTTTGAACCCGTGTACTCGCGCATGCCAAGCAAGCACCGTAACTGCCAAGCCACCACTCCAGTCCCAACAATAATCTTTAAAATTATATTCATATGATATTAATCAATGATTTCCCATTTGTAAGAAACTTACTTTTGTCAACTATTTATACAAGGTAGCCCTGTCTTGCTTTCTCTACTCCTAGGCTCTTCTTCAGCCAGGAGGACTGGTATAGTATGAGCATCTGACATGAGCTGATGTGATTAAACCCCTTTCTCCGTATGTCACTCCCTAATTAAAGTTGCTCCAATGATGGGCACCTCACCCAAATTTACAAAACATAGTCTTTCCTCAGGGATTTTAGAATCAGAATTGAAAAGAATTTCAACCTTCTTTCCATATTTTTCCGAGCTTGAAAGAAGAAAGGGGGTGATGAAGAATCAAAGGGAAGGACAGAGATGAGAGTCCTTACCTACTCTAACTTTCTAGCTCCATAGCTCCTGAGACCCACACGCATTCCTCCCCTTGGAGTCTGAAGAAATCCTTACAGTCAGAGTAGTCCTCTACTACTTCAAACTTTGTTTCTGAAAAATTGCTGTACTATATTTTAAAAGCAATTATACAAGGGACAGAATGGAAGGATTAAATCTTTTTTTTTTAACTTTAAAGTCCTCACACGACCCATGAAGTAGTATAGTATCATTTGAAAGTGGACTTGGACTAATTGCAAATGTATTGCAAACCCTGAAAGTAAAAAAAGCACAACCAACATGCTAAAAAAGAAGAGAAAAAGCCATAAAAAGCTCAGCTAAAATTATAAAAGGCAGAAATCAGTGAGAAACAAACATAATGAGCAAAGAGTGTGGGCAACAAACAGAAAACAGTGATGGCTATGATAGATATTAACGCAAACACATCAGTAATCACACTGAACATCAATAATCTAGATGTATCAATTAAAAGACATTGTCAAGGGGCTGGAGTGGCGGCTCAGCGGTTTCCGTGCTTGCCTGGCATGCGCAAGTATGAGTTCAAACCCCAGCACCAGGTACACAATGAAGACTTGGAGCACCAAAATCCACATGCAAACCTAGATAAAAATTGATTCTCTCTTTCTCTGTCTCTCTCACTGTCCCTCTCTCTCTTAAAAAAAAAAAAAGACATTATTGAAATGGATTAAAAAGCAAGATCAACCTATATGACGTCTATAAGAAATGCACTATAAATACCTAGACTTTAAATGTAAAGTAAGAAAGGGATATCTTGCTAATACTAATCAGAAGAAAATAGGAGTTGTTATATTAATTTTGGATAGAGAAGAGATAAGAGCAAGAAACATTATCATAGATAAAGAGAACTACATAATGATAAATTGGTCAATTCTGCAAAATGACATAATAGTCCTTAACAAGTAATTGCCTAAAAAGAAGAACATCAAAATATATGACCCTGAAACTAATATAACTGACAGGAGAAATATGTGATCCTCTACTATAGTTGGAGGCTTAACACTTCTGGATGAGACATGGATAAATCCAGCAGGCATTAAATCAGGCAGAATTTAGTTCTACTCAAAATTGTCCACTGACTGGATGTAATGGACATCTATAAATTACTTCTCCCTAAAATAGCAGAATACACATTCACATCAAGTTCACTTGAAAGTTGCCCAAGAATAAATCACATTTTGTGTCATAAGATACATCTTAGCAAATTTAAAAGAGTAGAAATCATACAATGTCAGCTCTCAGGCCACAGTGGAAATAAATTAGAAATCATTAACAGAAAGATAGCTGTATTATCCCAAAATTCTTAAAGATTATATCACACATACCTAAATAATTCATGAATGAAAAAAGAAATCTCACATATTTATTCTGAACTGAAATAAAACTTTTCAAAATTTTTGGGAAGTAACAAAAGTAGAACTATAGGAAAATTATAGCATTGAATGTATATAATACAAAAGGAGAAAAAGGTAAAATCAATCAAACTCCAACTTTAGGATACTATAAATAGAAAAGGAAATAAAATTAGAGCAAAATCAATGAAGTTGGAAAAGAGCAATCAATACAGAAAATTAACAAAGCCAAAGCCTTGCTCTATGAGAAGAACAAAAAAAAAAAATTGATAAGCCACTTGTCAGAGTAATTAACAGAAAGAGAGGATTCAAGTTACTAATATCTGAAATAAAAGAGAGAAAATATTACAGATTACATGGACATTAAAAGAAAAATAAAAAATATCATGAACAACTCTATGCCCACAAATGATAACTTAGATGAAGCAGACCAGTTCCTTGAAAGACAAAACCTGCCAGAACTCACAAAAGAATAGACAAATAGGCCTATACCTATAAAAAAAATCAAACCAATAATTAGTAACCTTCCAAAGCAGAAAACAACAGGCCCAGAGGTGTTCACTGGTAAATTCTGTGCAACTGTTAAAGAAAAAGTTATTCCAATTTGATATAATCTCTTTCAGAAGATACAAGCAGAGGGAGTACTTCCTAATTCATTCTATGAAGTGGGCATAATCTTAAAATGAAACCAGAAAAGACAACATAAGAAAATGAAATTATCAACCAATGCTTCTCACGAACATACATGAAGAAAAACCTCTACAAAATTTTAGCAGATCAAATCCAAGAAAGTACAAAGGATTATACTCAATGAACTAGTGAAATTAACACCACATATGCAAAGCTAGTTCAACATTCGAAAATCAGTTAACATAATCCATCGTATCTACAGGATAAAGGAAAAAAATCACATTATTTAATAGATGTAGAAAAATCACTTGACTAAATCCAACTCTGATTCATGATTTCAAAAACAAAGACAACTCTCCATAAACAGGGAAGAAAGTAAATTTTCTCAACTTGATAAGGAATTTCTGCAAAACTAACTTACTGCTAACATCATAATTAATGGTGAGAAACCAGAACTTTCACACTAAGATTAGGAACAAGGTAAGGATGACCACTTTCATCACTGATTTTCAATTAGGTGTTCTAACCAATACAATTTAGACAAGAAAAAGAATTACAAAAGATACAGATTATGATCATAGATATAACATTACTTTCATAATTTACATCCACATGAAAACCTGCACACAGGTGTTATTAGCAGCTTCATTCTTTTCCCCTTCTTCCTTGGCAGTTACTGGGGATTTAACCCAGGGCCTTGCTCATGCAAGGCAAGAGCTCTACCACCAAGCTACAGCTACAGACCTTGATGGCTATGTCGTTTCTAACTATCAAAACTTGGAAGCATCAAGATGTTCTTTAACAGGTGAATGGATAAATGAACTGTGATATACTCAGAAAATGGAATATTACTTATTACTTAAAAAAAATGAGATACAACCAACCCAGATGCCCCTCAGTTGACAAATGGATTAAAAAAAACTTTGGTACATATATACAATGGAATAGTACTCGGCCATTAGAGAAGACGATATTATGGGTTTTGAAATCAAATGGATGGAGATAGAATTATGCACAGTGAAGTAGCCAAGTCTCAGAGCTCAAGGGCCGAATGGTTTCGCTCATCTGTGGAAGCTAGAATACATCGGGAAGCAGTATGTTAGA
>PVKS010015238.1:0-46504 GCA_004027875.1 Aplodontia rufa | reverse complement strand
AAAAAAAAAAAAAAAAGTTACAGGGGGTTTGGAGTTCAGCTCAGTGGTAGAGCACTCACCTGGCATGTGTGAGGCCCTGGGTTCAATCCCTAGCACTGAAAACAAAACAAAAACAAACATAAAACAAAATGAAACAAAACCACCACCACCACAACAACAAAATTTCTAAAGGGAATGTTGCAAACTGAAAGAGACTCTAGTTGTTATGATTTGGATATGAGGCGTCCCCCAAATCTCCTGTGTTAATGCAGAAATGTTCACAGGTAAAATGGTTGGACCGTGAGAGCTGTGAGCTTGCCTGGGCTGCCTAGGTGGTAACTACAGGCAGGAGGCTTGTGGCTGGAAGAGGTGGGTCCCTGGAGGGATTCATCTTCCCTGTGGCGCCTTCCCTTTCCCCTCTGCTTCTTGGCACTCTTCCTGCATACCCATCTGCCACGAAGTTCTACCTCCCCTTGGACTCAGAGCAATGGATCCGCCCACCATGGACTAAACTTTCTAAACCACACGCCAAATAAACTTTCCTCCACTAAGCTGTTCTTCTGGCGCATTTTGGTCACAATGACAAAAGCTAACTAACAAGCTAATGAGGGGAAAACATCAGAGAGCACATACCATACCGGGAAGGGGAACTGTACAGATGAATTCAGAATGCTCAAACACTGCTGCAGTCTTGGTGTGCAAACCGTTTTTATTTTTTACTAAAAAAAACCCCAAATTAATAATAACTACATTAATATGTTAAGACATAGGCAATATAAAATTATGTAAAACAAGATATCAAATATTCAAAAGGTGGGAGGAGGCAATACAGGTGTGGAGATTTTCATTTTTTTGTTTGTGTGTGTGTGTGGTACTGGGCACTGAACTCAGGGGCACTTGCCACTGAGCTGCATCCCCTGCCCTTCAGACTAATAATGAACAATAAGATTAAGAAGTAATTAAAAAAGGGGTTGGGGATTTAGCTCAGTGGCAGAGCACTTGCCTAGTACATGCAAGGCCCTGAGTTCAGTCCTCAGCCCTGAAAACCAAAAGAAGTAATTAAAAAAAAAAAGTTTTCCATTAAAGCAAAGCCCAGAGTATAATATAGAAGAATCAAGAGCTAGGATGTGGGGAGTGTGGTAGTAACTATGGTTTAGTATCAAATGCATATCATATTCTTACGTTATAAGCATTTATGATTGCACAATTCAACTCCTTTTTGTTTTTTTCAGGGCTGAGGACTGAACTCGGGGCCTTGTGCATGTGCTAGGCAAGCACTCTGCCACTGAGCTAAATCCCCAACCCCACAACTCATTTTTTTTTTTTTTTAAGAGAGAGGTACAGTGAGAGAGATAGAGACAGACAGAATCAATTTTATTTACTTTTTCATGTGGCTTTCGTTGCTCGGACACTTCATTGTGTACCTGGTGCTGGGATTTGAACCCGTGTCCTTGCGCATGCCAGGCAAGCGCCAAAACCACTGAGCCACCACCACTCCAACCCTTCAATTCCTTGAAAAAAAAAGTAAAAAAATAAATAAATAATATTTTAGATATAAAATAAATAAATAAAGCAAAACCCAGAACCAGGTGGCTTTTGTATTAGTTAGCTTTGCATCACTAAAGTGAAATACCTGACGTGACTCCTTACAAAGAAAAACAGATGTATTTAGGTCATAGTTTTAGAGGGTCCAAGTACCAAATGGCAGAGTTGTACAGTGAGGGCTTCCCCTTGTCTGCATGATCTAAGGCCACAGACAGCAATGGACAGAACCTCTGCGGAGCAAACAAGTGATTCTATCTCGAACCAGGAGCAGAGAGAATGAATAAGAGTGTCCAGCCTTCCCCCATGTTCCATCTTCTATAAGAACCATCAAAAGTAGCTGGAGTGGTGGTTCTGTGGTTAGGGCGCTTGCCTGGCATGCGCAAGGACCTGGGTTCAAACCCCAGCACCACATACACAAGTAAGTGTTGGAGCAACGAAAGCCACATGAAAACTAAATAAAACTGATTCTCTCTCTCTCATTGTCCCTCTCTCTAAAAAAACAAACAAAACATCAAAAGGGTGACATGGGAACTACCACACCCCCAGTGACCTAAGGACCTTCTACTGAGTCAGTTCCCAAAGGCTGTGCCACCTTCTAACACCACCATCTGGCAGGCTGAGCCTTCAAGCACAGTGGACCCTTGGAAAGGTCACCTAAATCATATCCAAGCCATAGCAGTTTCACTAATGAATTTTACCAAATGTTAAAGCAGAGCTGATATCAATTCTTCTCAATTCATTCCAAAAAATTAAAGAGTACAGAATTTTTCCAAACTCTTTCTATGAAGCCAGCATTACCTTTATACGATAACCACACAAGGATACAACAAAAAGGAAAGCTACAGGCCAGAATCCCTATTGAACATAGATGCAAAAATCCTCAACAGAACACTACCAAACCAAATCCAACAGCACATGAAAAAGTGGGATAATCATCACCATTAAGTGGGATTCATGCCAGGGATGAAGAGATGATTACACATGCGCAAATCAGTAAATATGATACACCTCTTCAACAGAAAGGAAAAAGCTGTGCAATCATCACAACAGAAGAAACTCGATAAAATTCAACATTCCTTCACAATAAAAACTCTGAAAAAAGGAAACTTCTTGAACATCCTAAAGGCCATATATAGCAAGTAATAATTAACATCATTCCTACTAGAAAGAAAACTGGAAACTTTCTAAAATATGGACCAAAACAAGGATGTCTGCTTTTGCCACTTTTATTTCAATAGTTCTAGAGGTTCTAGCCAAAGCAATTAGGCAACAGAAAAAAATAAAGGGCACCTAAGTTGGGAAGAGGAATTCAAATCATCACTACTTGTAAATAACATGATGTTATATACAGAAAACCCCAAAGAATTCACCAAAAAAAAATATTAGAAACATAAATCAATTCAGAAGTCACAGGATACAAAATCAACATCCAAAAATCAGTAGCATTGCTATCCACCACTAATGAATTATATGAAAAAAAAAAAGAAATCAAGAAAGTACTACCATTTATGATAACTGCAAAAAAATACTTAGGAATAAATTTAACCAAAGAGGCAAAAGATTCCTACAATATACTGTGTATTGTAACACTGACAAAAGAAATTGAGGAGGACACAAAAAAATGGAAAGACATATGATGTTCATGGCTTAGAAGAATGAATATTGTTAAAATGTCCACACTACTCAAGTCATCTATAGCTGTAACGTAATTCCTATCAAATTACCAGTTCACAGAACTAGAAAAGCACAATCCCAGAATTCATACGGAAACATAAATCCAGAATAGTTGAGGCAATTTTGAACAAAAATAACAAACCAGGAGACATTACACTACCTGACATCCAAACATACTACAAAGCTGTAGTAATCAAAACAGCAATGGTATCAGTTAAGTGTGCGCGCACACACACACACTCATACACACAGCAAAATGAAAAAAAAAATAAAAAGCAAATTTATAGACCAATGCAACAGGATAGAGAATGTAGAAGTAAACTCATACATTTACAGTCAACTGATCTTTGACAAAGGTATTGCTATGGTTTAGATAAGTGTCCCATCTCCTCTGGGGGAGTGGGAAGGGGAAGAAAAGAGAGAAGCAGCAGGAGGAAAAAGGCCACAAGGAAGATGCACCCAATCAGGGAACACCCCTAGGGACCCACCCCCTCCAGCCATGCCCCACATGCCTACCGTTGTCACCTAGTCAGTCCATTCAAACTAGGTTACAGCTCTTATAATCCAGTCCTCTCTCCTCTGAATATTCTGCATTAATAGAAGCACCCAGGGACTATTTCATATCCAAACTATAACATCCCCCAAAGTGCCATTGCTATAAGCTTGGTTCCCAGACTGCGGTGCTATTGGGAGGTGGTGGAACCTTTGAGAGGTGGAGCCTGGTGAGAGGTTCTCTAGTCACTGGGGACTTGCTCTTGAAGGGAACACTGGGACTCTGCCCCTTCTTGCCTCTCTCTTATACCTGGCCATGAGATGAATGGGCCTCCTCTGCCAGGCACTCCCGTGATGTACCATGCTACCACAGCCCCAAAGCAACAGGGCCAATTGGTCATGGACGGAATCCTCCCCGTGGGCCAAAATAAACTTTTCCTCTTTTTAAGTTTATTTATCTCAGGTCTTTGTTACTGTAACAGAAAGCTGACAAAAACAGGTACTAAGAGCACACTGGGGAAAAATCAGTCTCCTCAGCAAATGGTACTGGCAAAATTATACATCCACACAAAGAAGAACGAAATTTCTCTCACCATATATAAAAATCAACTCTAAATCAATGAAAGGCTTAAGCATAAAACCTGAAACTATTAAACTACTAAAAGAAAACTTAGGGAAAATGCTTCAGGACACTGGAATGTAATGCTTCAGGACACTGGAATGTGCAAAGAACTTCTGGTCAGACACAAAAAGCACAGGAAACAGAAACAAAAATAGACAAATGAGATTACATTAAACAAGAGAGCTTCTGCACTGCAGCAAAGGAAATTATCAACAGTATGAAAAGACAACTTACAGAATGGGAGAAAATATTTGCAAACTACACGCCTGGTATGGAGTTAATGTTTAGAATATATAAAGAACTTAAACAACTTCATAGCAAATAAATTTTAAAAATCTGACTTAGAAATGGAAAATAGGGGAGTTGGAGCAATGACTCGGTGGTTGCAGTGCTTGCCTGGGATGCACAAGGACACAGGTTCAAACCCCAGCACCCTGTACACAAAGAAGTGCAGGAGCAACAAAAGCCACGTGAAAAACTAAATAAAATTGATTCTCTCTCCCTCTCTCTCACTGTCCCTCTATCTCTTAAAAAAAAAAAAGAAAAGAGAAAAGAAAAGAAAAAATGGGAAATAGAGGCTGGAGCGGTGGCTCGGTGTTACAGCACTTCCCTGGCATACAGGAGGATGTGGGTTCAAACCCCCAGCACCATATACACAACCCAAGTGTTGGAGCAACGAAAGTCACATGAAAAACTAAATAAAGTTGATTCTGTCTCTCTCTGTCTCTCTCTTATTGTCCCTCTCTTTCTTAAAAAAAGAAAGGTAAATAAACCTACGTAGATATTTCTCAAAAGAAGATGTACAAATGCTCAATAGATATTTGAAAAAAATGTTCACTAATCAACAGGAAAATGCAATTCAAAACCACAATAAGATATCAAATCAGGTAGAACGGCTATGATCGAAAAGACAAAAATTAACAAGTATGGTCTAGGATGTGGAGAAAAGGGAAACTCTACATACTGTTGGTGAAAATGTAAATTAGTATAGCCATTCTGGAAAACAATATGGAATTCCTCAAAAATAGAACTGCCATATGATCCAGAAATCCTACTAGTGAGTATATAGCTGAAGGAAATGAAATCAGTATGTCAAAAAGACATCTGCACTCCCATGTTTATTTCTGTCTATTCTTTTTATTTTTTCTAGTTTGGGAGATTGAAACCAGGGGTGCTCTACCACTGAGCTACACCCCTAGTCCTTTTTACTTTTTATTTTGAGACAGGGTCCCACTAAGTTTAATAGGTTAGTGTTGAACTTGTGATCCTCCTGCCTCAGCCTCCTGAGTATCTGGGATTACAAGCACCTGGTCTCTTTTTTATTTTTTAAAGAGAGAGGGACAGTGAGAGACAGACTGAGAGAAACAATTTTTATTTAGTTTTTCACGTGGCTTTTATTGCTCCAAGACTTAGTTGTGCACATGGTGCTGGGGTTTGAACTTGCGTACTTGAGCATGCCAGGCAAGCGCCGTAACCTCCAAGCCACTGCTCCAGCCTCTTTCTGTTTTTTCTAATAGCAAAGAAATGGAAACCACCTAAGTGTCTATCAGGGGATGATAAGATTAAGAAAATGTGGTACATAAAGACCACCATAAAATCGGATGAAATCCTATCATTTATAACACGTGCATGGAACCAGAAGACATTATGTTAAAGGAAATAAGACAGGTGCAGAAAGACAAATACCATAAGATCTCAGTCACATGTAGAATCTTAAAAAAGCCTGACTTCGTAGATGCTGACAGCAGAACAGTGATTAACAGAGGCAGAGAAGAGTAAGAAGGACCAAGGAGTGGGTAAAGGTTGGTCAGTAGGTAGTAAGTTATAATCAGAGAGGAGAAATAAGTTCTGGTGTATTACTGCATTAGAAAGTGACCATAGATATATGTGCCACATATTCTTTTTAAAAAGCTAATTTTTTTAATTTGTTTTTTGTTTTTGATTAGGTACTGGGGATTGAACCCAGGGGGACTTGGTCACTGACCAACATCCTCAGCCCTTTTTATTTGATACAGGATCTTGCTAAGTTACTTTGGACGTTGCCAAGTTGCTGAGGCTGTCCTCAAACTTGCAATTCTCCTGTCTCAGCCTCCCAAGTTTCTGGGATTACAGGCATATGCCAGGGATCTGGCTTAAGAAATATTTTTACCAAAAAGAAAAGATAAATGTTTTGAGTACATATTTTTTATCAGATTTGAACATTATACAATGAATACATGTGTCAAAACATCATATGGTACCCAGCAAATATATATAATTTTTGTACTTCAATTTTAAAAATAAAAGTGAAAGAAAGCTCTAAATAAGTGGACGACATTCTATGTTCATGGCCATAGAGAATTAACATGGTTGAGATGGCAATTCTCCCCAAATTCATATACTCAATCCCTACTAAAATCCTGAAAGATTTTTTTTGGTAGAAATTAAAAGGCTGATCCTAAAACTTGTATAGAAATGTGAAGAACCTAGAATAGCCAAAACAATATTTATAAATAAAAATGAAGTCATAAACTTATTACCTGATTTCAATACCTTCTATAAAGTCACAGCGAGACAGTTTAGGAGAGAGAGTAAAATGGCTACATAGTAAGGAACTCAGACTCCATTCAACCACACCTAGAAACTGGCCAGTAGAGAGAGAGATGGACAGGGCATAATCAGGGCCTTCAGAAGCACCTGACCATGAGGTTCACCTGTGGGAGCAACTCCTTTGTCCCAGAGGTGGAAAACTAAGAAGTGGGGGAGGACGCGGGTGGGAACTAGAGATAATTTGCCACCTGTTTTACATAAAACTTTAACCAATGATGTTGATGGCCAGTTTCAACGCCTGCTTTACATAGATTTCAACCAATGAAGTTGGTGCTTTTCTCAATGCCTGCTTTACAGGCATCTTAATCAAGGCTCATACCCAAGCCAACATAATCCCTGGTCTAACTGCCATTAGACGGTGTCCTGATTCCAAGTACCCCTCGGCCTTGCGGAGTCTCTGCTCTCCTTCCTTAAATAAATCCTACTCCTTTTACTCCTCCTTCCATGGTTGTCCATGGATTCTATTCTTCACATTCCTGAGACAAGAACCCAGAAGATTGGTGCTGAATTCCTGGGGTAAATTTCCATCACACCAAGAGCTGCAACACCCAGCTTTTAGCTATGGAGCTACTAACACTATTTCGGATGCAGAAGCCTGCAGCCAGCCCAAATTCCCAGTTTTAGCTGGGAATAGCTGCAAACACTAGAAGTGGGCTATTTTGGCTGCTGGAATCTGTAGAGGCCCAGACTCCATTTGCCAGTGGGAGCAGAGAATCCTCTCTCATCTCAAAAACCATGCATCTGGGCTGGAGCGGTGGCTCGGTGGTTACAATGCAAAGTGTCAGAGGAATGAAAGTCACATGAAAAACTAAATAAAAATTGCTTTTCTCTTTCTCTCACTGTCCCCTCTTTCTTAAAAAAAAAAAAACAAAAACCCTGCATCAACAGTAATCAAGAAAGATGAATAAAGCGGTAGAACATAATTACGAGTCCACAAATAAATTATTAGTTTATAAAAAAGACTTCTTTCCTGCCTTTTGAAGTGCTGGAGACTGAATCCAGGGCCTCAGGCACGCTAAGCAAGTACTCTACCACATCCCCAGACCTAAGCAAAAGATTTCTGACAAAGTTGCCAAGATTAGTACAGAGTGCAAAAAGTCTAATCTTATTAACAAACGGTGCTAAGACAACTGCATATAAATATGCAAAAAAATGAACTTAAACCCTTACTTCACACTGTGCCACAAAAACTGAAATGCATCATAGGCCTAATTCTGCAAGTCAAAACACCAAAACTTTTTTTTTTTTTAACCAGGGATTGACCCAGGGGCACTTAACCACTGAATCACATCCCCAGCCTGATTTTTATTTTTTATTTTGAGACAGGGTCTCACTAAGTTGCTTAGAGCCTCGCTAAGTTGCTGAGGCTGGCTTTGAACTTGTGATCCTCCTGCCTTAGCCTTGTGAGTCAGTGGGATTACAGGTGTGCGCCACCATACCCAATTAAAGCTTCTTAAATCGGTGGCTCAGCGGTTAAGGGGCCTGCCTGGCATGCCTGAGAACTCGAGTTCAAACCCCGGCACCATGTACACAACAAAGTGCTGGAGCAACAAAGGCCACATGAAAAACTGAATAACATTGATTCTCTCTTTATTTCTCTCTCTCTCATGTCCCTCTGTAAAAAAAAAAAAAAAAAAGAACACATAGGAGAAAAACTTTGTAACCTTGGATTAAGCAAAGATTTCTTAGATGAACCACAGAAGAAAAGTTTGATAAACTGGATTTAATGAAAATTAAATATTTTGTTCAAAAAAACACTAGAGAAAAAGAACTACAAATCAGAAAAAAATTTGCAAGTCTTATATAAGGATCGAGAATGCAGAATTCATATAGAACCTTTACAGTGCAATAAGTTTTTGTTAAAAAATTCATTAAAAAGTGAACATAAGGATTGAATAGACATTTCACCAAAGAAGATATTGAGTCACTAATAAATACCATGAAAAGATGCTCAACATTCTAAGTCGTGAGGGGAATGCAAATGAAACTACATGAAATAACACTACACACATACGTACAGTCAAAAAGACTGATGACGATAGGTGTGGCCAGGAGGTGGAGAAACCCGGGTTCTCATTCACTGCTGGTGGGAATGTAACCAATGTTCATAGCAGTGTTATTCATAGCAATCCCAAACTGGAAGCAACCCAAGTTGTCAACCGATGAATGGATAACAAAATGTGACATATCTGTACTGTGGAACATTCTTCAGCAATAAAAAGAATCAGCTTCTGGTGTGCTAAAATATGAATGAACCTCAGAAATATGCTAAGTAGGGGCTGGGGTGGTGGCTCACCGGTTGGAGCGCTTGCTTGGCAAGGACCTGGGTTCGAAGCCCAGCACTGTATACACAACTAAGTGTCAGAGAAACAAAAACCACATGAATGAATAAAATTGATTCTCTCTCTCTCTCCTAAAAAAAAGGGAAATTTGCTGAGTAAAAGAAGCTAGACATTAAAGACTACATATTGCATGATTTCACATATATGAAATGTCCAGAATAACCAACTCTACAGAGTTCAGGAATAGCACTATATTGGCAGTGCAGGGAGAGATGACAAGAGGACAAAGAGGGAACTTTCTGGAGAAATGGAAATGTTTTATAACTGATTGTGGTGATGATTATACAAATGTGTTACTCTACTAGAAGCACTGAATTGGACACTTAAACATTTGTCAATTTTATGTTAATTCATATATTGAATTATATCTCAATCAACTAAATGTCACCATTATCTGAGATCGTATTTTTAAGTGGAAACCCGTCCAATGTTTGATAGCAGAAAATTCACCTCAGCCTTGAACTCTAGCCTTAAGCATGCTCAGCTGCTTAGCAATGAGTGTCTATTACTTATTAAAATGACCTGTAGAAGCCTGGTTCTATGGGGTCTGTTCCACTCTTCATCATTGCTAGAAAAATAAAACTATGATAAAAATTTTCTATTGCTGATAAATCAGAAATGACATCTTTACTTAAGAACAACTTATTCATTTATTGATTTTGCTCCTTCACCTCTAAAACATACCCAGCTGGGATCTAAAGTGCTTAGGATTCTAAACAAGGACACTAGGATCCAAAGGTCACACCATTCTTAAATGTCAGTCAGGACTGGAATCAAGATTCTCAATAGTAAAAGTCTTTCTCCACCACACCAAATTATGCCCTTACTTCTTTTTCCTTTGAAGATGCAATGAACCATATCCTCCTCAGTACTTTGGGGGTAACTCCATACCATCAAAAATAACTTATGGAGAACTGCAGAAGATGAAAGCAAAAAGGGGATCTTGAAAGTTATAGATTTCAAACTCCCTGCCCTTTCCCCTCTAGCATAAGTTCTATCACATTTTCACCAAATATTCAAGACTTTGAAAAGTCCTGGGCATGGTGTGACACTGGCAGCTGCCTATTAAATAATCCTTGTCCCTGCCCTGTTTCTTGGTGGTAGAGCCCATCTCAGACCTTGGAGTCTGAAAAAGCTATCTATTTGCTTTCTCAGCCTCCCTTTTGGCTAGGGCACGATCACATATTTAAATTAAGGTCAGTGGTACCTGAAAAACATTTTCAGGAGGGTGGGGTTTATGGAGAAGCTTGCAAGATGGGGAGGGGGGCATAGGGGAGGATTTTCTTCTCATCTCTGGCACTTGTTGAGGATGTGGTTCTTAGAACTTCTGCAGGCCTTTTATAAGCATTATGGATGACGTCTTCAACACCATGAAGACAGAGAACCGGCAAGAAAGAAAGACCCTAAATCCCAGGTAATATCATTTGAGCCATGGAAACAACCCTAGAACCACCATCCTCCAATTATTCAGTTAAGTGAGACAGTAAATGTCCCTGTGCTTTAAGTCACTCTCATTTGGGTATTTTGTCCTTTGCACATGTAGTATATAATACAGTATAGTGATCAATAGTGCAGACTTGTCTGTGGTCAAATTTTAGTTCTCATTATACAGGTAAGTGTAACTATTAAGATTTTCATCTCTAAAAGGGAATAAGTTACTTGCTTCTTAGGTTATGAGGATTAAAAGAATTAACAGAACTGGTGCCTGACTTACATAAGTCCTCAGTGTTAGCTAAGACTATTGCTGCTAAAAGCATGCTCACTGATACACAAAGAATTCATGTAAATGTTGAACTGCTGCAATTATTAAGTGCTTTCTTCTATAAACAAATATTTTCCTCTAACTTCTTTTTGTCCTGTACGCTTAGGCAATCATAAAGATTACTTCCCTTGCCTTTGAAATTTTGAGCATAGGTATCCTGTGATTCCCCTCTGCAAACAAAAAAAAAAAATTTTTTTCCTTCTCCATATCACATAGTCCCAGTTTCGTTAACCAATTTTTTTTCATTATTTTGGCTTTCTGTTTCTGTAAGTTCTTAGGGTCTCGTTTGAAGTGTGGTCTTTAGAATTTTCAATTGAAAAGTATTTATTGAGTGTTTATTATATGCCAGACACTGGTCTTCACAATCCAGTTACAGTTTGGTCAATTCCAGTGGGTGGAATTTCCTTCTCTGATTAGATCATGAATATTATGAAACTAGCCCCCAAATAGCAAATATGATTATCTTTTCCATTTTTCTCATACTCACAGCATACACCACTAATCGATCACAGTATTTTTTTTTCCTGTGGGGTGGGTGCTCAGAAACCCTCTCAAGGAACTACTCCAGGAAACCACTATAATTAAATTGAATTTCTCATTCCTAGTAGAAAAGATTGCATAAGCTTTATATTAAAATTATGACACCAAAATATTTGAATATTTTTCTCACATACTACTCACAAAGCTAGGTGTTACACCTCATTAATAAATGTTTAGTGGATATTTCAAAAATATTTTACCTTTTGATCTTTAATTTTAAATTATAGTAAAATGTTGTGATCAGTTTTCACTTGATATTTTTCCATATTTTATGCTTGTAACAATAGAATCAAGAAAAAAGGTTTTATGAAGATCAACTATAATTGACATGTATAGCTTTACACATATACCTAGTAAAATTTAACAGATTTATTGAGATGCATTAATGCATTTAAAGTATTTTAGTATATTCACAGAGGTGTGTGACCATCACCCAAATCTCTATTACATTTCATCATTTTAACTTATTTTTCTAAAGCTCATAATTCTGACATTTAGATTGCTAATTCTCCCTTGCAATGCATGTACTCTCTCTGCTCTAATAAAACAACACAGGACAGGGTTAAAAATATTGTTGGGTGGCTATAGGTTGTAATAATGCTATTCTCAAAACTTCATTTTTTTCCCCTAGGAAGCAGCAATGAAATAAGCTGTAAAACCACCTTAACTGCAATAGCAACCAGCACCAACACTGGCAGCATGAGGAATGGAATGAGTAACCCCAAAAGAAGTACCAGTGGGCATGACTTGCTCTAGATGCATGAATCCTATTTTATCTGAGTCACAAATCATGAGTCCTAGGAATCTGATTGATATGAAATCTCCTGGCCTGCAGCTTCAGTATCACATTTTCACTCACCACCTAATTTTTTTTTTTTTTTTTTTTTTTTTTTTAGGATTAGGATAAGTGTGTCCAGCCTCTGGCATCTCCTTGCAAACAGGGAGTTGTTTTATTCACTGCTCTGATGTTTCCTGGCACATGTAGGCCCTCAATATGTATATTTATTGACTACACGAATGCCTTCCACAAAGCTTTCTGATAGACTTCATGTCTGCTTATACTAGTTATGTTGGCAATAATTAACAACTGCTAACTTCAGCCTCCCCAGCTGCCCTTATCTTAAATGACATTTGCTTCAGGAAGCCATTCTGAACCCCCCTCCACTAAGTAAAGCTCCCTTGATCTCTGCTCCATTTCACAGGACTCTTATTACTGATAAAAGCTAGCTGCATGAGGCAAATTTCTGTGTTTATTAGCTGTGCTCACCTTGTGCCCCCAATTCCAAGTTCAGTGCCCAGGACATAGAGGATGCTCAGTCAATATTTGTTAAATGAATGAATGAAGTAAATTGGGAATGTCATTTGTCTGTGTCTAAAGGCAAACACTCCAAGTACCCAGGTGCTCTGCTACCTGTTCATCTGCCTGGTGTCTTGTTAACAATTTCTTCAGGTATAGTTTACATACCATAAAATTCATTAATTTCTTCTCTCTCATTTAGTGTGTGAAGGTCATTTTTCTGATGATAAAAATGGAAAGAAAACAGAGGTAGAATGTTGTGGCAGCTGGGATGGAGAATAAGCCCTGAGAGTCCAATTTACCAGGGTTTATTTCCAGGCTTTTTCAGTTGTGACCTTAAGCAAATCAAATCTCCGAGTCTTGGGATTCTGATTTGTAACACTGAGCCAACAGAGTGTCTTCATTGGGTCCTTTAAGCAATAATGCGAATACACATGTACAGAAGCCACTGAAGAGAAAATAACTCAAAAAATGTATATTCCCTTCCTTCCCTGCTACATTAACCTTGGATGGACATTATCTGCAGCAGGCCTAATCTTTCACCATTATCATTATTTTATTCTGAGCATATTTAAAAAAAAAAACCCAATGGTCTTGCTTCCTCTGAATTTCTGCAGTCCCCTCTTCATTCTGCCGTTTAGCTTTCCTGGCACAATTCTTACAGATTTGGGTCATTTTATTGATTCTTCAGAATATGGTTTTTCTATCCATTGTTTGAATTTGCTGGTTAAAAAGAAAAAAAAAAAAAAACAAAGCCCAGCTGAGATCACTAGAGAACATTGGTTTCCTTAGTTGTCATTCCCTTTCTTCTTCATTGGGAGTACTGTGAATTCAATTTTTTATTTTTCAAAGTCTCCTGTTCTTCTAACGATGCTTTACCTTTTGCAGTCTCTAGTCTCATAACCGTACCTATCTTTTCCTTGGATCTGCTTCCTAAAGTCTCCCAATACCAGCATTCTCTTGTCTTGTATTACCTCCATAACCCTTGGGCTTCTATAGCTTCCTCTGATCAACCACCTTCCCTGGGAGTCACATTACATCAGCATTACTAATGCAATATCTGTATATATCAGGCTTTTTTTTTTAATCCTAGCCAGTCAATTAAAAACGAATTTCGGTTCTGAAAAGATTTAACATGGAGGACGGATTGTATAAGGTTAAATGCAAACTCCTGCGAGATTTGGGGACATAAATTTATATTCATATTAAATATAATACCTGTTGAATTTGTGCTTTTTCTCATTGCTTCAGAGACCCCGAGCTTTTGAGGGATTGGGATGGTAGAGAAGATGGGTTTCCAGATATTTCGCCAAAAATTAAAGACTCCATCAAAAGGACTGCTCCATACACTCAAGGAACACCCACCAACAAAATCCATCTTCACAGCCACCAGATTTTCTCGCAGGCGAGTGAGGCTGCAAGGTTTGGGGGCCCGACCGTACCACCCCGCGCTGCGCACGGGGGGATACGTGCCTACGTGCCTGCGACGGGCCGTTCCCCCCTCTCTTGGTTTTGCCCCTGCTCCCCCTGCACAGGCATCCACAGTGCGTCAGGCCGGCGCTTTATAGAGGCAGCCTGGGCGGCTCCGCTCGCTGTTTTTCTTCTCTGTGTAGCGCTTTTTCCTAGCGTCCGCGAAGATGCAGCTCAAACCAATGGAGATTAACCCCGAGGTGAGCTCCGGGTGCACGGTTCCCCGGGGACTGCAGCGCTGAGGGTCGGCCCTGGCAAAGGAGCGGTATCACCGACTTTCCTTTTTTTCCCTTTTGCATTTGCCTTTCAGATGCTGAACAAAGTGAGTGGTGTCTCGCGCTGCCTCTGCCTCCGCCCCCGGGGTCGTGGAGGCGAAGGCGCCCACCGAGCCGCGCCCAGCGCGCTCCCGAGGCCTCCGGGCTGGGGCGTAATGGGTGTTCTCTCTGCCCCTGCATTGGAGGGGGGGCGACTCTGCGAAACCAGTCTGGGGGCCCTGGAGGAGGATGCGTACAGATAGGAGCAAGTGCTGGGAAGAGCTCCCGAGGGCGTGGCGCGGGCAGCGCAGACTCTGGTACCCGGGCTTCGCGCGAGCCACGTGTGGGCCGCGCTTTGTGCTGTGTCATTGCGCTGGCGATAGGGTGGGGCGGGGCTCCTCCCAGTCTCGGGTGTGGGCGTGGAGGGCGCGCGCAGGGCCCGCCCCCTGGCAGGTGCGGGAGACCTGTCAGTCCCAGTGCGCTGGGCCGCATTGTCTCCTCTCTGTAGGTGTTGGCCCGGCTGGGGGTCGCCGGCCAGTGGCGCTTCGCGGACGTGCTGGGGTTGGAGGAGGAGGCCCTAGGCTCGGTGCCAGCACCTGCCTGCGCGTTGCTGCTGCTGTTTCCCCTCACCGCCCAGGTAGGGAGTGGGGCCCAGGATGGGTAAGTCTCCAGTAATGCACCCTGCTCCCAAGCCCCAGCAAGGGCACCTCTCCGGGCCTGGGCGCCCAGAGCTGACTTACTGGCTCTCTTTTGTAGGGGATAAAAATTGCACCTCCCGGCGAGGGAGCTGCCTTCTCTTTGCGTGGTACCTACTTGCTGGGGCTCCGTTTGTAATAGCGCCTCTAAGTTCATCCATACAGGGTTGCCTTAAATTTGGAAGAGAAGGAGCCCAATTATCCCCATTTCATCTTTCTCTTAGGGAAATCCTACGCATGAGTTGAATTAGGCTTCTCTGAACCTTTCACTTGGGAAACTGGTGGTTATTTCCCTTTAAGGGCAGTCACCTGTCTGTTGCATCTCAGACTCCCACCTGGAGTCTATATGGAAGGGGCTGGGGCTTGTTTTTGGTAGGCTTAGGGGGTTCTTCCCACCGCTTCACTCCCCACAGTATGCACACTCTTGAATGTGCCTTTTAAAGCTGAATCATTTAAATGTGATTCCTGTGCTGCGGCCCCCTTTCCACTCTCTCTACCCTATTGTCTTTGCCCTTGTAGCTGAATGAAAGAGGTGGTTATTAGCAGTGTTTTGGAAACACCTTTTTCCTTTTTTAAAGAGGGAGAGAGAAAGTGTCCCTCCCATCTGGTTTTTGTTTTCATTTATTTGTGTATGTGGTGCTGGGATTCAAACCCAAGACTTCACACATGCCAGGCAAGTGGGGGCCACCTCTCCTTCCCCCTTTTTCTATTTTTTCCTTTAAGAGAGGAACAGTGAGAGAGAAGTTAGTTTTTCATGTGACTTTCTTTGCTCCAATACTTCATTTCGTATGTGGTGCCAGGGTTTGAACCCACATCCTGGCTGGCGCATACCAGGCAAGTGCTGTAAGAACTGAGCAACTGCTCCAGCCCCCCTTTTTATTTTCTTTAAATGAGTTTCCTCCCACAGTCATGTGAGGCTATGTGTACCTCAAAGATTGAGCATCAGCTGAAAAATTATATAGGTGTTACTGTTGCTGTCATTTGACTGCTGTGATTTGGCAGTGGTTGCATTTGGTGACACTTGGGGCATCAGCATTTGGGGCATCATTCCAAACAGTGAAATTACCTGAAGCACCATCCTAAGGCTCAGTAAGCTAGAAGCATCCTTGAATTAAACTATGTGCAAGTTCCAGACCTTCCTCCTACTATGTGGGTTAAATATCGATTTAAAAAAAGACTTATTGTAGCTATAAGAATAATCCCATCAACATGATTTTTGTAGCTAATGCCTTTATTTGGGTGAAATTTCAAATCATTGCAAGTCAAATTAGTGTCCCTGACCAAATCAGAAGTAGCCTGCAGCTCAGTGAGCATCTCGGTGTTTTTGTTGGAGGAACCATGATGACTTGGGGTTTTGAACAGCACTCAGGCAAGGCCTCTGGGAGGCAGTGGTGCAGCGTGCTGGCTTCCAAAGCTCCCAGCTTTTCTTTTGCTGGTTCAAGTGGATATTTTTAAGGAATATTCTAGTTGGAAAGGCTTATATTTTCTCTTCATCAAATTTATTGAGCACTTACACAGAATTCCTACTGAGCAAAACACCAAAGCAAATTTAATGAAAAGCGAGGCTTATAGGTTGATCCCATGAACAAGCTAATGCTAAATTAGAAAGTATCTATTTTTGACTAAGGGAATATTATGAAATCCTAAATGACCCTCTTCTAAAACATTAATTTTAAGCAGTGGTGAAATATTTACCAATGTGTCTTAATGAAAGAGCTCAGATGTCCCCTTTTAGAAATTTAATTAGCGTAGACAGGTGAAAATCCTTTAGTCAGTAACAATTCAAGGATTTGGTGGATAGGAAGTGAGAGCTGCTTGCTAGTTGGGGCCACGCTTAGACTTCATTTTCATGTACAGTAATGAAAGACTGATAGAGTTGGAAATATGTTTCTGGTGTTCTGTCTGAAATTTGCAGACTATGGGAAATTAGTGTTTCTATAGCCTTAGTACCCTGCTGTTAACAGAAGTCATAACTTTTAAGAACTTTAAAACTCATGTGCTTTGGTGGTTACGGCACATGCCTCGCATGCACAAGTACATGAGTTTAAACCCCAGCACCATGTACCCAACAAAGTGTCAGAGGAATGAAAGTCACATGAAAAACTAAATAAAAATTGCTTCTTTCTCTCACTGTCCCTCTCTTAAAAAAAAAAAAAAAATTAGGGAAAGGTTTAGACAGTCTCACTGAATTACTGTGCAGGAAGCTAGCAGATGCTTTGAGGAAGTCCCATTCATTTATCAGACTCTCTATCCTCCCCTCCAGATTGCTAATATCAGATGAAACTGTGTAACCGGCAAGGACGACTACTGTCGTATCTTCCTCTTGTAGGGTGAGAAGTGTTTGTAAAATCATAGCTCAACACCTAGTTTGGGGGCTGGAGCGGTGGCTCAGCAGTTTCGGTGCTTGCCTGGCAAGCACGAGGACCTGGGTTCAAACCCCAGCACCACGTACACAACTAAGTGTTGGAGCAATGAAGGCCATGTGAAAAACTAAATAAAGTTGTTTCTGTCTCTCACTGTCCCTCTCTCTCTCTAAAAAAAAAAACAACAACAAAAACACCTAGTTTGGTTAGTTGTCTTCCCCAAAAACTGGGGGTAAGGAAATAGGTCATTTCTTTCATTTCTTTAACTTGTTCCTTTCAACAGTTAAGGTTTGTTTTGGTTTTGTTTGAAAACATCTACTTGGACAGAACAAAAGTAGAATATTGAATAGTGTAATATAAGCCAGCTGGTGTTACTGCTGGGCATTAAATTGATCAAGGCTTGATTAGGAGGTCTATGAAATGTAGTAGGTGTTAGCATTAAAGGAAGAAGATAACGGATCTTTGTGTGCTCTGACTTCATGGCACCCTCCAAGCTGAAAGATTGCAGTGGTGTCTAGACAGCCTTGGGTGATATCCAAGACGGTGACTGCACTGCAGCATCAGGGTGGAGTCAGAACGTCCCAGAGCCCCACTGGCTGGTGTGGGATGGGAGACGGTCAGGCCACTGTCCGGGCGTGGCCAGCATCTAGAACCAAGGCTCCTGCTAGCACATCCTGCTTGTGTTTCCATTTGGGTGGCAGAACTCACCCTGCTCCTATCTGTGCTTCACATTTTCACTTTGAGACGTAAAAACTTGTTTCCCATTCACAGCATGAGAACTTCAGGAAAAAACAGATTGAAGAACTGAAGGGACAAGAAGTTAGTCCTAAAGTGTACTTCATGAAGCAGACCATTGGGAACTCCTGCGGTACAATCGGACTGATACACGCAGTGGCCAACAATCAAGACAAACTCGAGTTTGGTATGTGTGGCTGTTTGAGCTGCTCACCCTCTATTTAAACTTGAAACATGGAGTACATAAAGCAGAGATAACTGTAACTCTTCATTCCAAAAATCTCCAGGGTCTCTTCAACAAACTCACTGTCTTAAAATCGTTTTGAAACCTGTTTAGGCAGGGCTGCTAGTTATCCAGGTGTCATCATCCGTGAGGGAATTCTTATTTGTTTCTTTGGAGGAGAGGAAGCTCATTTTCCAGGATATGTGGTTGGGTCACTTCCACCTGAGGTGATGAACTGCTTCTCTGCACCCATCCATCTGCGAGCACCTTCATAAGTCTAAGACGAAAGAAAGGAAAAAAAAAGCTTAAGGGCTGATTGGTGTAGTGATTCTCACATGTACCTCTTATTCAATTCTCAAAAATTCTAGAGAAGTAGAGATGATGCTAAGCCAGAAAATTTCAACAGTTAGGACCTTTCCTGAAGGGTTCAGGGCTTAATAAGCAATGGGAGAACCAAAACGGCTTAGAGCTGCTGACGCAGGTGTGTGGAAGTTCCTCAGGGAGGCAGAGCAGCAGGTAAAAACCTTGGGTGTGCAGGTGTGAGCAAAGTTAAGTCAGGTCCTTGGCCACCTCTAGTGAATGCTATGGAGGTTAGAGAGAAATGAGTCTGAGCTCTCAAGCTTGTCAGAGGTATAATTAACAGCAAAAAAATAACAGGACATTATTATGATTTAGGTCAAGGGTCAGCAGACTTCATTAAAAGGATAGAGAATAAATCTTTTAGGCTTTGATGGCCACATGGTCTGTGTGTCTAGCTCAAAATCAGCTATGGATTAAATGTAAACCAGTGGATGTGACTGTCTTCCAAAACTTTAAAAAAAAAAAAAAAATTGGTGCCAGTAGTTTGACTCGGTTTAGACAATGACTGGGAACAGCTAGGAATCGAATAACTTCAGCTCATAGTTTGCACTGTTGCAAACTGAAGTTCAAATACAGAGCTGGTGCGGTCATACATACCTGTAATTCCAGCCTCCAGGAGGCAGAGGCAGAAGGATTTGAATCCAGAAGGTTGAAACTAGGCAATGTAGCTCAAAAAAACACACTCACAAAAAAAACCACACACAAGAAAAGCATTGGGCTGGAGATGTGGCTCAGTGGTGGAGCACTTATCTAGTATGCACAGGGCTGGGTTTGATCCCCAGTACTGTAACATATGTACATATATTTTAATTGTTGTTATTAGCATTACTACTTGCAGTACTGGAGATTGAACCCAGGGGCTCTTCACTGCGAAGCTACATCTCCAGCCTGTTCTTTTTTTTTTTTTTTTTTTTTAAAGAGAGAGGGACAGTGAGAGAATTGATTTTAGTTTTTCTTGTGGCCTTCATTGCTCAGACACCTTGTTGTGTAGGAGATGCTGGGATTTGAACCCATGTGCTAGTGCATGCCAGGCAAGCACCGAAACTACCAGCCACCCACAGCTCCAGCCCCTTAATTTTTTTTTTCCCCCTTCAGGACAGTGAGAGAAAAACAACAGAATCAGTATTAGTTTTTCATATGGCCCTTGTTGCTTGTGCACTTCATTGTATACATGGTGCTGGGTTTGAACCTGCATGCTTGCCCATGCCAGGCAAGTGCCGTAACTGCTGAGCCACTACTCCAGCCCCCACTTAATTCATCTTTAATAAAGAAAATGTAGCTAAGACTATTCTCTACTCCCGCTTTTTTTTTTGTTTTGTTTTTTTTAAAGACAATCTTCTCTTTTCATTTTTTCCATCTGGCCTCTTTCTCTAACACTTAGTTGTATATGTGGTACTGGGATTTGAACCCGAGTCCTTGTACATGGCAGGCAAGCATTCTACTGCTGAGCTACTGCTCCAGCTCCCAAGATGACTTTTCTGATAATAAGTATCCAGATCTTCTAGAAGTTGTTTTTTAAAATATTGACTTGATTGAGGTGTATTTAAATGTTACAGCTTGACCTTTTCTGTTTATTCTGTAAAATCTCACTATATTTAGAGTCCTGTGTTCTTGAACTCAGAGATAATGTGATTTTTGTAGCTATCTAATGCTGATGTCTGAGTTAATTTGTCTCAGTCCTCAGAGTGATAAAAGGATTCCTATCACTTTCAGAATTTTTTCCCCTAGTACTGGGGATTGAACCCAGGCTCTTGCATGGTAGCCAAGTGCTACCATGCACCGAACTATATATTTACCCCCAGCCCCTCCAGAGTTTGGAATGGTTTCCATTTAACAAATTGGTTAAGTTTAGATCTGAAAGTTCAAACTGGGGTCTTCTGAAATATAAATTGCTCTTGCTGTAACGGTGTGATCAGTGTTACCTAGGCTTATCCACACTGCACTGGAACAATGCTTATACCAAGAGTCAGTTAGTCACTGGTCTCTAAGCCTGTGTGAGCTCTTCACCCTTCTTTTTAAAATAATTTATGTGGGCTGGAGCAGTGGTTTGGCAGTTATGGTGCTTTCCCGGCATGTGCAAGTGCGTGGGTTCAAACCCCAACCCCTGCACCTGTGTACACAACTAAGTGTCAGAGCTACAAAAGCCATGTGAAAAACTCAATAAAAATTGATTCTTTCTCTAACTGTCTTCTCTTTAAAAAAAAAAAAAAATTTATATGTGTGAGTGCTGCTGGGCATGGAACCCAGGGCCTCACACGTGCCAGGCAAGTACTCTGCCACTGAGTTACATCTCCAGCCCTCAGTTTAAGATATCTATGTTAGTGTGTATCTGGACAATTGAATTAAGGTTGTGTTTTCTACCTTCAAATAAAAATCTTGGTTTGAGAATTATGCAATGCTATTACTTTAGCATCATATGTATAATATTAACTGTACATTATTAAATGTATAGCTAGAGCAGTAAACAAGCCCATTTATAGCACCAAAATCTAACAAATATATGTTCCAAATGAATAAGCATTGTAACAAGGTGATAAGAGATTTGAACAGAATGCATGGAGGGAGAAGAAAGAAGTTGGGATGGCAGGGATCAGGAAGAAAGCTTGGCACCTTGGAAGAATGGACAGCTCTTCCACATCTTTAGAGGCCATACTCCATACTAAAACTCAGGTGATACTCAGTGTGGTGGCACTTGCCTGTAATCCCAGATGGTGGGAAGCCTCAGGAGGATGGCAAGATTGAGGCCAGCCTCAGCAATTTAGTGAGGCCCTGTCTCAAAAAAGAGAAGTCTAGGGGTGTAGCTCATTGGTAGAGGGCCCTTGGGGTCGATTGACAGTGCCAGGAGGAAAAAGAAAAAAAAAAGATAATTCCGGTCATTTCTATATGACTGGCCGTGTAAAGGCTTAAGTTGGCAATAAATGTGCACTCCTTTGCACTATTTTTTCTATACTAATGTGTATTTTCTTCTTAAAGAGGATGGATCAATCCTGAAACAGTTTCTTTCTGAAACAGAGAAGATGTCCCCTGAAGACAGAGCAAAATGCTTTGAAAAGAATGAGGTACAAAAAGAACTTCCTAAAGTGTCACTTTTAAACAATTCTAGAGCGTTTTGTGCTAATTCTTCTCTCTCTCGCAGGCCATACAGGCGGCCCATGATGCCGTGGCGCAGGAAGGCCAATGTCGGGTAAGTACAAATCCCAGCCAGGGTGCTCAGGTGCAGTCTGTTTCCACTGTACTATTTGCAGGAATCTCATTCTGGAGCATAGTAAAGGACACCCGTGTTATCCACCCAAGGCCAATTTCAGCAGAACATTCCACCCAAATAATTCTGTGACTGAATCTGTTCACAAAAATAGCTCTTCAGGAATCTAATTGGCGGTTGAAATTGTCTCATATATTTCACATGGTAGTAGTCTGATGTGATGGTTTTGATCTAAGCAAGTCTTGCAGAATAACACCTCTCCTAGTGATTGAACATTCCTTCTTTTCTCAAACTGTTGGGGATAGTAAAATATACCATCAAAGCATGCCATAATGGGAACAGAACATCTAAGTCAACTGCTAAGTTTAAGTTGAATGCCAGTGTCCTCTAACCATGTGGCTCTGCCACTTTCTAGGCTGGGCTTTGGACGAGATACTTAACTCTCTCTAAATCTGAATTTCCTTCTCAGTAAAAAGGATGATAGCACTCTCAGAGGTGTCTTAACAATTGCAATATTTCTACCTAAACTGACTTAGAATAGGGCCTGATTTGTAGGAAACACATACCAGCTTAATAATTTAAAAATATGTCAGTTACCTAGTTTAAGTATATTCCACTTGAATTGTGAGAATTTATTTTTTAACAAGTTCATCGTATAATCACTTTTTTCTTGACATTCTTCAGGTAGATGACAAAGTGAATTTTCATTTTATTCTGTTTAACAACGTGGATGGCCACCTCTATGAACTTGGTATGTGTCATTCCATTTTGAGAAGCCAGTATAGTTTCATGATTTCTTTCAGGCATCTCTCTTGCAGTATTGATGTATGAGTTTATGGCACTTGATATAGTGTGGGTTTTTTATGTTTTGTTGGTTTTTTGGGTTTTTTTTGTGTTTATTTTTGTACCAAGGATTGAACCTGGAATCATTTAACCACTGAGCCATATCCCCAGCCCCCTTTTTTTAAATTTTGAAACAGTCTTCCTAAGTTGCTTACGACCTCTCAAGTTGCTGGCATTATAGGTGTGCACCACCACACCCAGCTTGGTATACCATTGTTTATGAAGCCAGACAGATGTTCTCATGGGGACACTTTTAATGCTTTATCATACCTGAGGCACCCTTCTCAGGCAGCTGACGTACCCAGTGGACGACTTTAGTTACAAACCAGTGAGGAAGACAGGTCGGGTCAGCACCAGTCCAAGGCCCATATGTACTAGAGACTTTCTTTTCCCACGTTCCCTGACAGCAACCCCTAGAATCGTCCTTTTCAGACAGTACTTTTAGAGGAGGATCAATGCCTAAATGTGACCTTGTTTATGTAAAAAGAATTTGGATATGTTGGAGTCAGTTGTCTTAGCTGGTTTTTGGCAACAAAAAGGAGTTTGCATCTTGTTAGACTTTCCCCTCTTAGGTTTCTATTGTTTTGAAAAAAGAAATACATGAATGAATAGAGCATTCAAAAAAATGTTTGAAAAAAATATTAAAAAGATGCATAGATTCTGAACCAGGTGCAGGAGTGCGCACCTGTAATCCCAGTAACTCAGGCTGAGGCAGAAGGCTTGCAAGTTCAAAGCCAGCCTCAGCAATTAGGCCCTAAGCAACTTAGCAAGACTTGTCTAAAAATAAAAAGGGCTGGGTATATGGCTCCTTGGTTAACCCCCTCTGGGTTCAATTCCTAGTTACCCCCCCCCAAAAAATAAAAAACTATATACACACTTTGGACTCTGGATTTTGAATTCCAACCTGTTTTAATATACCTTGTCAATCTTGGTGTATTTGCAGAATTGAAAGCCTGGGACGTGGTGGGTTAACTGTAGATTAGAATTGTCTGGGGTGGATATGCAGCCTGTTGCTTCATAACCAAGCTTCCCTTTGTGGGAGTGACAGTGGTAATGGGAAGAATCCAAAACTTCCTCTGGGCTGTGTGGGCACCGTGACCAGAAAGCATGCGGGGAAAGCTGACAAGCCTGATTTCTTTGTTCTAGATGGGCGAATGCCTTTTCCTGTGAACCACGGCACCAGTTCCGAGGGCTCCCTGCTACAGGTAACTTTCAGAGTTCCCCTCAGTCCTACGGCCACTTCTTCAGACACATTGTCGAAAGTGCTAATGTATTTTCAGTACTGCCAGCATTAGTTGTCTGAGTTAATAGCAATCTTCAGGGCTTAAAGATAATCTTAGCAATTGTACCTGCTTCATTTTATAGCAGGTGTTTTTAAACAGAATCCTTCAGAGAAGCCCTAACTAATCCGTTTCGTGTGCTGTCTTTAGACCACAGTTAGAATTAGTCTGAAATCTATATTGCTTTGCTTCTTTGTGGGATTAAGGGGACCATTGTCCTCCTGCCAGGTTACACAATTGCTAAAGACTCCAGGAACAGAACCCTGAGCCTACCCTAATCCTCTAAGACTGCTGGATTTGAGTTGCTCTTGTAGGTCGAGTACTGTGGATTCTGGTTTAGGTAAAGTCAAGGTCTCTCCCCAGGTGTTCAGTTATGGGAGAGAAGCAGATTGAAAACATGTCTGATGAGAACACTAAGTCCAGGACCCCTGTGAAGTTATCCTAGTAGAAGTGACTGTAGAACACTCTGGACAAGAAATGGTAGTTTCTAGGCTTTTCCAGCTGAAAAAATTAATTTTTAGAATGGACTCAATTTGCTGTTATAAGTTGCTTAATTGTGATAAAATTCATAATACTGTCAAGGTATAACTACTTTATTTCTAGTAGTAATAGCTTTTTTTTTTCTTTTCTTTTTTTTTTTAGCATGTGTTATGTGCACAGTGAGGGTGAGCAAAATTTTCTGAAAAGAGCCAGATAGAAAATATTAAAGCTGGGGCTGGAGCGGTGGCTCAGTGGTTGGAGCGCCTGCCTGGCGTGCTCAAGGACCCTGGTTCAAACCCCAGCACCACATACACAAGTGTTGTAGAAACAAAGTCCACATGAAAAAATAAAATTGATTCCTTCTTTCTCTTCAAAAAAAAAAAAAAAAAGGCTGGAGCGGTGGCTTGGCAGTTACGCTGCTTGTCTGGCATGTGCAAGTACACAGGTTCAAACCCTGTACACAACTGTTAGAGCAAGGAAAGCCATGTGAAAAACTCAATAAAAATTGATTCTCTTTCTTACTGTCCTTCTCTCTTTAAAAAAGAAAGAAAAAATATTAAAGCTTTGTTTGCAAAACTAGCAGCTGCCTAGACTGGTTCACAGGTGAAGTTTGCTGACTTCTGGGCTAGATACTATCCAAAGTGATTTATATATTTGTCCAGTCTTGTTTTAAAGAGAGGGACAGAGAATCTGTATTTAGTTTTTCATGTGGCTTTCATTCCTCTGACACTTGTGTACATGGTGCTGGGGTTTTTGAACCTGCGTCCTTATGCATGCTGAGCAAGCACCATAACATACCCAGCTGCCGCTCCAGCCCTGTCAAGTCTTTTTAATGATGCAATGAGGTAGAACTTACCTCATTGATGAAACCAGCAGAGAAAGAATGCCCAAAGTCAGCGTATCAAAGGGTAGACGGCCCACATGATTCTGCATCTCGAGCCTAGTCTTAGCCACTGTATGAAGCTACCTTTCTTGTAGACCTGCCTTTGGAATATCACAGACCTGATAACCTCAGGGTGCTAGTGGACCAAATCCCTAAAGGGAGGGAGGGTCACTTTATCTATTCTACAGTCATATGTCCCTGAGATGGTTAAAGCCAGTTCTTGGTGCTTGAGAGGTATATGGGAATAGTAACATGGAAAGAGAAATGGACCCAGAAACCAGATGGGGGATTTGGCATGGGAGAGTCAGACTTTACTTTTGGATGGGAATGAGAAGAGAGGCAGAATTTCTAGTCTATGACACTAAGGGAAAAGACTAGTCCTTCTAATAAGGCTTTTAAAGTACATGTTAATTCATCTCTAACTTTATATTAATACCATAGAAATGTGTCCCCTATGGGATACTGAAAACTCTTCCATACATTACAGGTAGGGTAAACTTTCTTGTTTAAATAAAAAAAAAAAAAAAAAAAACACTACTCTAATTGGAATCTCACTTGAAATTAAATGAATATAAACCAGTATCTTGTTAGTGAAAATTGTTACCTTAAATAATGCCACTCCTACCTATATATGGTTAAAGATAGTTTAGTTTGTATAACTTGCACACTACATTGTTAAACTGACAAGAAAATATATGAACTAAGCTGGCTGGCATAGTGGTGCATACCTGTAATCCCAGACACTGAGGTGGCGGAGGCAGGAGAATCCCAAGTTCAAGTCCAGCCTCAGCAATTTGGCGTGACCCTGTCTCAAATAAAATTAAACAAAAATGAAGGACTGGGGCATGTAGCTCAGAGATAAAATAATCCTGGGTTCAATTCCTAGTACCATACCCTCCAAAATGCAAAAACTTCCCATTTATCCTAAACTTGAATAGGTTATTGCTCATTGTTTGAGTAGGAGACAAAATTGTCTATGTAGAAGACAACTTATTCTCTTTAAAGGTGCATCCTTACTATTTTTTTTAAAGGTGGAAAGACAGTGTGAAAGAGACAGAGAATCATTTTTTGTTTTGTTTTGTTTTTAACATGGCTTCCGTTGCTCTGACACTTAGTTGTGTATGTGGGTTGCTGGGGTTCGAACCTGTGTACTTGCGCATGCTGGGCAAGCACTGAGCCGCTGCTCCAGCCCTGCACCCTTACTATTGAAGTTAACATTGTCCTATAGAAAGTTAGTTTGGAAAATGAAGTTCTGGAAATGAATACATTAAAAATTCTGATGGGCTGGAGCGGTAGGGTAGCTCATTGGTATCACATTTGCCTGGCAGGCATGAGGACCTGCGTTCAAACCCCAGCACCACATACGTAAACAAAATGATGGAAAAACTAAAACCAGATGAAAATATAAAAATTGATTTTCTTTTTAAAAAAAATCTGATAGCGTTATCTAAATGATGACATTAGATGTGAATCTAAATTCCTTTTAGCCTTTTTTGAGAGTAAAAGAGAATTTGTGTTTTCCATCTGGCTTTTATTTTTCCAGTACTTAGTTGTGTTATGTGGTGATGGGGTTTGAACCTGGGTTCTCATGCATACCAGGCAAGCATACCACCACTGAGCCACTGCTGTAGTTCCTATCAGAATTATTAATACACTTATTTCTAGACCTTCATTTTCCAGCCCCTATCAGAATGAGTTTTAAGGTCTAAACTCATTTTTCAGTCAGTGATTTGTAAACTTTAGAAACTGAAATTACATTTTTATTCTATCATTGAGTATTCCCTCACTTTTTAAAGGCATGATTTTTCCATTGGACATTTTACAAATTGAACAGAGCAATTGATATCCATGGACCTAAAGCATTTAAGTTCTACAATTTGGTAAATAATTGCATTGGGATCAATTTTCTGTTATCAGTCTTGTAATTCAGGTATTAAGAGTAGGAACACATGTCCAAGTACCGGAAATCTCTCTAAGAATTCATCACTTGTCTATACCTGGAATTACCACGAGGTAAACTTTAAGGTTGTTTTTTAAAAGGTTTACTTGGAAGAAGTTTGTCTCTTTTCCAGGAATTTGAGTTAGAAGAGCTATTGTCATTCTGCACCTTTAGGAAAGAGATCAGTTTTTGTCTTATTTCAATTTAAGGAAAAGAGCATTAATAGTTTAGTTCTCTTGCCCAAACCAGGCCACAAGACTTGAGAAGCAAAACCACTGGTAATAAAGGGGTCGGAGCTTCTGAAGTCAATCCTGTGCTGTTTATCCAAGCCTTTCTTAGTGCGTGCGTGCGTGCGTGCGTGTGTGTGTGTGTGTGTGTGTGTGTGTGTGTGTTTGTTTTTCCCTTTTGCCTTAAACCTCGACTTTGAAGGTTATTGAGGGATTTCAGGTTGACCAGGCTAAACCCTGAGCATGAATAGGCCTTGGAAGTACTTACCATTTGAAACTTCCGTCTCGGGCTGGAGCAGTGGCTTATGGCACTTGCCTGGCATGTGTGAGGACGTGGGTTTGAACCCCAGCACGCATACAATGAAGTGCCAGAGCAACAAAAGCCACATGAAAAACTAAAATTGGTTCTCTTTCTCTCACATTGTCCCTCTCTCTTTAAATAAAAAACCTTCCATGTCAGGCTGTTTCTGCTGGATTATTAATGACAGCCCTCCTTTCCAGGACGCTGCCAAGGTCTGCAGAGAGTTCACCGAGCGTGAGCAGGGAGAAGTGCGCTTCTCTGCGGTGGCCCTCTGCAAGGCAGCCTAGAGCCCTGTGGGAGGGAGCTGGCCGTTCTCCCCTCCTCCTTCAGCGTGGAAATACATCCCTGCCCAAGCAGTCTACAGTGCTTCAGTACCCGTAAAGCAGCCGTCTCCCTGGGTTCTGCAGACACGCTCCTCCCTCCTCCACGCCCACTAGAGAGCTCTGCTGTCTGGAGCCAAGCTGGTGTGAGCCTCGGATGCGAAGTTACCCCCACTGTGTCTTGTCCCTTAGTATCTAATGCTTTCCATGGCGACTTTGGTTTGTGTCTGTTAAGGCCTTGGATGTGGTTTAATTGTTTGTCTTCAGAAGGAATAAAACTTTTCTGCTGATAAGAAATAGGCCTAAATTGATTAGCATTTTTTATTCCCCCCCAAATCTGTGAAATTATTTTGATAGAATATTTGATAGACTGTGTCTTCTATATGAACAAGTCACAACACAGGTAAGAAAGTTACCATAAAAATATTACTGGTTTGGGGCTGGAGCAGTGGCTCAGCGGTTGTGGCACTTACCTGGTGTGCGCAAGTATGTGAGTTCAAACCCCAGGACCATGTACACAGCGAAGTGTCCAAGGAATGAAAGTTACATGAAAAACTAAATAAATTCTTTCTCACTGTCCCCTCTTTTAAAAAAAATACTGGTTTAGTATGTCTCTAGACTTTTTCCTACGCATTTATATTCCTGTGCATCCCTGTAGAAACTAATTTCAGAAATTTTTAAATGGACTACTTGGGGAAAAATTTTAGATTCATGGAGAAATTGAAGATACTTGAGTTCTCAAACTGCTTGTCCTGTTTTCTGTATTAACATTTTATATTAATATTTATGGTATATTGGTTATAATGATGAACCAGTACTGATACACTGGTGCCAATGACTAGCTTATGAAACTAAGCATTTTCCTTTTTAAACTATCATGGGAAAACTATTAGATTAACAGACCAAACATGTTTGTGTCTAAAATGTCAGAAGTTACTGAATAACAATAAGCTCACAAGCTTTCAATGGTTGTAATTCACCCAATACTCATGGGTTACCTGATGGTCAGAAGCCAGGCAATCACAAGTTTTTATTCCATTCCAACCTTAATTTCTAACATCTGTAACACTCAAGTCATGTCATGCTTCATACAGTGACAGATTGAGGTCACAGACTAAGGGTTAAGGTGGCCACAGGGTTGAAGGATGCTGTGCCAAGAGCTCAGGTAGCACACAAATGCAGAGTCAGACATCGTAATGAGGGGGCTTTTAGCTGACCACAGTTCTGCAGGGTTGTCAAAGCAGAAGGCTCGGATGGAGAGCAGTTGTAGTGTCTGAGTTTGGAGTGGGCTCTGCATCCTCACAGGCAGGGGAAACTGCTGCCCAGGGGACGGACTGGAAGTTTGGTGATTTATTTATTTTCCCTATCCAAGGCTCAAAACAAGTTACTAGGTGACAAGGTCAGGGTGACATGTCCACTTTTAGGGGGCTCCTCCTTTTATGGGTCATAGGTGAGCAGGTTGCAACTGATGAAGTTGATAAGCTGCTGTGTCTGGTGTTTCTAGTGTGATTCGGGTCGGCCGTGTGTCCAGGAGCTCCTGAGTAAGTTTGCAGGAATAAGTTACTTATGAATTTCTGCCTTACGATTGTGCTGGGCAGGCGGTCGTTATTGTACAAACAAGGTGTATAGCCGTTCTACCTTGGCACCTGTACTCAAAATGGCCAACTGCTGCTTTTTTTTCAAGAGTGAGAATTTTATTTTTCATATCCTAATTACTGCTTTACAGGAGCAGCCTGAACTACTGTTCATGGAGTAACTCACAGCAGGGCATGCCTGCTCTTCACAAACTAATACCCTGAATGTCTAATTGAGTCTTGAGGTTGCACATCTACTCAGTATAATACGTGGACTGACTCAGACACCCACACACATGGGAAACTGTTCCCATGGAAACTAGTGAGACCGTTATGTAAAATGGGTACACATATGTATCTAGAAAAGCCTGGAATATAAATAGCTAAGCACTGACTGTACTGCAAGTGCTACACATTTTGCATAGTCATCATTTGATGTTGGTTTTATTTCCATTTTGCACTTAAGGAAGACCTGGTGAAGCTTAAGCCACTTAAGGTCCTTTGGTTAATTAATGATGTTGCTGAGATTTCAAACCCAAGCAGACTGCTTCTAAGAACCTCTAATAATTAATAATTTCCTGGGCAGAAATGGACCTATCATGAAGCATTTGAAGTTTAAACTTCATGGCCCCCATACACCAGTGACCTCTTTCTTCCAACACTGTGGTTTTTGTGTGCTTACTAAATCTGCAGTGATAAGATGTTTTTGTATCTTTATTCTCAAGAACATGACTTTGGGGCTGGAGCCATAGCTCAGTGGTGGAACACTTGGCTTGCATGTGTGAGGCCCTGGGTTCCATTCCCAGTTCTGCAAAAATGAAAAATGCATGTCTCTGCCTCTGTGTGTTGGGCTGATGGGTGGTTTAGCCTTACATCCTCATTTTCCAAGATTTCTAGAATTAGTTGTTATTTTTATGATAAGAAAAACTCAAGCTTTCCCCCTGGGCTGAGAATTCTTCTGTGAGCTCCAGCGGGTTATTTCTATCTAGCTTACTTTCAAAATTTCTACAAGTGCCACTTATTGAGTTAGTCTTCTATATTCTAATATACTTTCCAACAGGTTTCATGATAGGGCAACTTTAGCACTTAAAATAATTTTTATGTTATCCTAAACTCAATTTATTTGGAACATGTTCAGTTTCATACCCTGTGATGTTAAATCATGTCAGGCCAATTTGGCAGTTAACTTTCTTTGTCCTCCTTGCATGATGTGATCTTTTAAATTTATCTATTTGTTTACATGTTTGATTTCTCTCCTGGGGTTGGTGTTCACTAAGGAACAGGTACAGTTTGGCCACTGTGTGGTCAGACCGCCTGGTGTCAATCCTGGCTTCAGCATTTACCCTACTGCCCTATAGGGTAGGAACATAGGCCCCCCCACAGGATGAGGACTGAGCAGGAATAACACAAGTTAGTACATTGCATGCTCCAAATATCTCAATTTGACATACATTGGTAAAAGGGGGTTGAAAGCCAGCCACAGTGTTGCACATAGTCCCAGGCACTTGGAGATGCTGAGAGGGAGGATCGCTTGAGCCTAGGAGTTTGGGAAGCCTGGGCAATACAGTGAGCCCCATCTTGGGGCAGTGGGGAGAGAGAGCGCTGAGGAATGTATGTGTATGTGTCCTTTTTACTTTTTTTTTTTAAAGATTGAGGGACGATGAGAGAGGAGAGAATCAATTTTTATTTAGCTTTTCATGTGACTTTCGTTGCTCCAACACTTGGTTGTGTATGTGGTGCTGGGGTTCAAACTTGCATACTCACAACTGCCAGGCAAGCACCTTAACTGCAGGATAATGCCCCATCTCCAGCTCGCGTATGTGTCTTTATGCACAAGAGAAAAAAGAGAGGCCTCAGCAGAGGAAATAGTGTGCATAAAGTTCCCTTCCAGTAGAAAATATCTGGCTTTGGACAACTTAAGGTTGATTTCTTCACTATCCATATCCTTAAACTGACTCATAATTAGAATATACATTAAGTCTCCTAGCTCTGTTAGGAATCAGATATTCTCCATAGGGCTAATCATTCTCTAAAAGGCAAGCTGTTTTTCTTTTAAATTACAATCATACCTTAGTTTGGTACATACATCAGAATTAATGAACTAATCAATGCATGACGATTAACAGAAGTCTGCATTTTATGCTTACTTCTTCCATTTTTCACTGAATGTCCTTTTTCAGCATCCCCTCCAGGACACCACAATATAGTTATCTCATTGGGCTCCTCTTGCCTATGATTTAAGTAAAACCAGTTCTGTGGACCCAGGTACTGCTTGGCTGTATTTCCTGTCAATTCTGCTTGTCTCCGTCCTCCCAAGGTTGATCCTTGAGGTAGCAAAGCTCTAGCTGAAAGTGTGGGCACCTGCGTTGGCACTTAACCGCTTAAGTCACCTCCACGGGTGGCTCTTGTAGATGTGCCTGGATTATAGTCATCATCTTCATATTTACCACTACCTGGCACTGTGTCCCTATCCCCTTTTCCTCCGCCTTCCTTCCAAGGTTCAAAGTGCGCTCTTCTGCAGAGCCCAGGATGATGCCCCATCTCCAAAATACCCGTTCCTAAGAGTTGTTATCCCACACCATTGCCCCCAGTCCATCAATGACTTGTTCTCTGTAGTTAGAGGAGCACTTTCTGTCTCACAGTAAGACATGACGAGTATGAATGTATTTATCCATTTGAGAGAACTGATCTGTCCTGTCCCCCTTTCAAGTTATAAAGAGGTTTATTTTGGCTTGCAATTCTCATCAAAGGTTGAGGGGCCATGTCTGGTGATGGCTTTCTTGCTGGCATAGTCCCAAGGTAGCACAGGATATCCAATGGTGAGAGAGATGGAGGAGCTTTTGAATAAGAAGGAAATCTTGTCATTTAAAATCTAAGAATAACTTTCCAAGGACAGTAGAGGTGTTTTGAAAACAGAGAACCATAGATTAGTGTGCTTTGATTGAAATTAAAGTATCTCTATTAAGTAAAGTAAGCAACCTTTCAACGTTCAGTATTTGGATGTCTAAATCCGAATTGGTTTATACTTGTATTCTTTATTCACATTCATTCCCACTAATGCACAGATTTAGTCAAAGCTATGCTCATAATGTCCAGTGGGTGGCAGCATAGGAAAATGCATGGCAATGTTGGCACTAGGTAGAATCCACCAGAAATACAGCAGCAATTGGTGCCTGTGTCCTTCTGGGGCAAGATGGAGCAGTATAGTGACACCTGGGCTTGTCATTTTCATCCGATGTTTTGGATTGGATGAATTTGTCTAGATATATTGGCCATAGCTAGCCCTGTGAGTTGGGAATTGCTAATTGGTCCATTCACAATTTTGGCTAGGTTCTATTTATTATCTTCTTTTTTCTATTTAAAAAAATTAAAAATAAGTGGTAATAATTTCATATCACAAGCTCATTATAAATATTTCCTATGCTGATGTTGAGCCAATCTTATCCCAAATGTCATTGATTTTATACAATCAATTATATTATCATTTCCTCCATCAAAAATCCTAGTTTTGAGTCCACCTTAACTTAAGGAAATATTGGAATTAATTGCATAATATTAAACCTTTAGAGCTATTGGAAAATATTTTTCTCAAAGTTTCAATAAAGCACAAGTTCACTTGTGGTTTGATCCTTTAAGAACCGGGTTTGTTCCAACATTGACATTAATTAGTTGAGTGGTATTAAATAGTTCCCTTTTCTTTTTTTCTGGTCTCCATTTCCTCATTTTTTAGATAAATGAATTTAGTATACTTGAAGCTCATGAAAGTTCATTATTTCAATCAGTTTATGTACTACAGGCTCTGTTTTGTATACCACAAGTATCTATTTTGGAAAAACAGATTTACAGCTGGGCATGGTGGCATACACCTATAATCTCAGCCACTCAGGAGGCTGAGACAGGAGGAATGCAAGTTTGAGGCCAGCCTCAGCAAATTAGCAGGACCCTAAGCAACTTACTGAGGGCTGGGGATGTAGCTCAGTGGAAAAGTGCCTTTGGATTCCATTCCCAGTACCAGAAAAAAGAAAAAGCAGATTTGGAATGAGAATGGACATCGATTTGAGTTTTTCTAAAGTCATTTCTTAATTTAATGTAATTTTTTTCATTATTCTTTTGATTTTTTTTTTGGTGGAGGTGTTCTTAAAGTATAATAGCTATTCCTTTCTAATGGATGCTTTGTAAGAAAGAGGTTATGAAATAATGATCGGAATTGATAAAAACAAACCTAGGAAGGAGCAGGATTAAGGGGCTGGAGCAGTGCTTGCCTGGCATGCGTGAGGATTCGGGTTCGAACCCCAGCACCACATATGCAATGAAGTGTTGGAGCAATGAAAGCCACATGAAAAACTAAATAAACTTGATTCTCTCCTCTCTCACTCTACCTCTCTCTCTTAAAAAAAAAAAAAGATTATAACTCAGAAACTAGAAGCATTCTTTTTGCATGTGACTAAATTCTTTTTTTCTTGTTAAATGGAAATAATTTAATTGCAAAAATCTCATGAAAACACCAGTGATTTTATTATAAAATATTCTATAACAAAAGAACACATTATGAACAAGAAAGATTGATTTCAAGAATGCAAGGATGATTTGATGTTGGATAAGTTTTTCTATAAAGTTTACCACACATGTTGAGAGACTCCTTCTGCTTGTGTTTGTCATCTTTTGTCTAGTTAAGGTGTCTTTTCATCTAAACCTGATCCTTCTTATGACTTGTCTTTTCTTTCAGACACCATGCCTCCCTATATTCTGTTGATCAAGGTCCCTCTTAAATCTTTTTTTTTTTTATTTTAAAGAGAGAGAGGGATAATGAACGAGAAAGAATCAATTTTATTTAGTTTTTAATATTGCTTTCATTGCTCCAACACTTCGTTGTGTATGTGGTGCTGGGGTTCGAACCTGTGTCCCTGCGCATGCCAGGCAAGCACGGTAACCACTGAGCCACGGCTCCAGCCCCCATCCCTCTTAATCTTGCAGTCATCTTTAGAGGCATTCTTTCCCCCTGTCTCTCCTTTCACAGAGAGCAGAGCATGATTGAGCAATTAACAAATGGTTTTTCTTCTATTTCTCAACCTCTAACAAAAGTGAGAGTGCTCAGACTCAGTGTTTGTCCACCGTCAGGGCAGGTGGGTTCCTTCGACCCGTTCATGCCAAGGTTCGGTGGCAGGTCTCCCTGCATACCCTTCCTGGCTTTCCTTTTCACTGTTCGGGGGCCGTTCTCTGATAGAGTACATGATCACTAAGGTGTTCGAGATTCACAACTTCATACTTTACTCTAGGGCTACACCTTCCAAAATGTATTGTGCCACTCCCAGATCCTCGCATTGCCTTGTCTGCCTGCATTTCCCCCTTAGAATTTGCAGGCTTTTTCTGAAAGATAATGATGGGAATAGAAATAGGATGACAGTGGTGAATAAATCTTTTGTTTTGTGCCTGAATCTTCTCTGTTTTATTGACGTGTAATTATACATATTTATGGGGAATAACAATAATTTGATATATGCATACATTGCATAACAGTCAAATCAGGGTCATGGAATTTGCAAAAAAAAATAATATATAGGCTCAGTCGATTACACACAGATTTGTTTATCTACATGAATGCCTAAAGGAGCATTTAAAAACTGGGTAAGATGCTGCACAGATTTCTCACTGGGGGAGACTGTCTTTGGGCAACTCTGGCCCTGAGCACCAAATGTCAGTGGAATCTACTCTCCATGATTACAGCAAAATATTTGCCCACAAATTTCCAAAACATCCCTTAGAGGTTGGTATTACCACCCCCAAGGACAGCTTAGCTAGGCGGGAGAGTCTTTCCTAAGTGATTTGTGGTAGGCAGTATTCCAAAATGGTGGCCAAGATTCCCATCACGAGGTCTGCAGACTCATTCTCCCGAGTATTCAATCCCACACGGATCTAGATCCTGCTTTGGAGAGATTTTTTCCAGGGGTAAATAAGATCCCACATAAGTTAAGATGCAAAGATTATGCTTGGTTGGCCTGACCTAGGGCTTGAAACGGACTCGGCTCTTCCTGCCAGAGGGATGCGGGCAGCCTCCAGATGCTGGAAGTGGCCCCCAGCTGAGTGTCAGCGAGGGTGCAAGGGCCTAAGATCTCCAACTGCAAGGAATGGAATTTGGCCAACAACGTGCATGAGCCTGAAAGCCGATTGTTCTCCAGAATCTCCAGAAAGGAATACAGCCTAACCAGCTCTCTGATTTCATCCTCCAAGGCTCAGAAGAGAACCCAGCCATGCCACGCTGGTGTCCTGCAGAATTATGAGCTTATAAGTGGGTGTGGATTTATCTATGTTTGGGGTCCTTTATCGTGTAGGGATATAAAACTCACAGAGCTTAATGAAGCAATGTGACACGGTCACCAAGGCCCTGGGCATTTTGTTTTTTGTCCTCTCTAACCTGCCCATTCACTGTCCTTCCCGTGGACCTTATGGCTGGACCAGGAAGAAGTCATGTTGATCCGTTGATTCTGCTCTGTTCCTTTCCCTCTCTGTTTCCCTAAATACGGCAGTACAAAGAATGTTCTGAAATTGCAGGCACTGACCACACTCCGGACTCTAGGTCCTCCCAGGAGATGTCTGAGGTGGCTCCGGTTCTCGGGTCCAGCGCTCTACCTGCGTTTGCCCGGGGAACACATCCTAACCTCTGCAGATGCTTTTCATCAGGAGGCTCCAGGCTGGTGAGACCTAAACAGGAAAGGTGGAGTGGAGCCTTCTTTACTGAAATCTGACCTACATGTCTTACTCCCTGCCACAGGACACATAAATCCAAGCTGTAGGAACACAGTGGAGCAAACAGCTTTTCTGACACTGTGATGCTTCATGATTTTTGTGTGGTAAGAATTCTGGGCCCTCAGGTAGGACCTGTCACCTACTCCTTTCTGGGACTTTTTTCTGTACCCACACCCTCAACCACACCATTTACAAATGTCACCATCAGAGCCATTCCAGTCTGGAAGATTCCCTTTTTTAATTACTTTTGAAAATGTGAAAGCAATATTTGAGAGCTTTATGATGATCATTCTTTTAACAAAGACCATAAAATTATCTTCAAAATAAAGAATAACAATTGGCTTAGAGACCAGCCCTGGTCTAACTCTGTACTTGCCTCTGAGTGATGCTGTGGACCCATGACCCTGCTTGTAAAGACACATGGTGTCGTTATAGAGGCCGGAAGTTTACCGTGCAGGTTGATTTATTTTATGAATTTATGGTAGGATTTTCTTCTCGTCATCTGGTCGTCTGGACCCTTCAATGTATATAAGATATTTATTTATTTATGTGCTGGGCTTTGAACCCAGAGGTGCTCTACTGATGAGTCACATCCTCAGCCCTTTTTTATTTTTCATTTTGAGACAGGGTCTCATTAAGTTGCTGAGGCTGGCCTTGAGCTTAAGATCCTCCTGCCCCAGCCTCCAGATTACTGGGATGACAGATATGTGCCACTACTCCTGGTTCTTTATTTTTTTGCTTTATGCTACACTATGTTTCAAACTTTTAGAATCATACCATGCATTATATTTATTTTTTCCTAATCTTCCTGTATTATTTTGTATCTTCCTCATTTTCTTAATAACTTTGTTAAGGTTTACTTTTCATACCATAAAATCTACTCACTGTAAGTGTACAATTTATTAGTTCTCTAGTTCTGTTTATAGTTAATTCCTGCTCCCACTTTTAGCCTCGGACAACCACTAATCTGCTTTCAATCTCTACAAATTTGCCTTTTCTAGGTATTTCATATAAATGGTATCATACAAATGTTTTTTGCACCTGACTTATCTCTTAGCACAAGTTCATTAGTGTTGTAGCACACACCAATAGTTCCTTCCTTCCTTTTTGTTGCTGAATAGTATTCCACCGCATTAAAGTATCACGTCTTATTTATCTACCTATTGTAGAAAAATACGATGTGTGTCTAGGTTGCTAGTTGATGCATGTATAGATTGTTTCCAGTTTGGGGCTTTTATGAATAATTCTGCTCTGAAAATTCCTCTTTACAGGTACTTGTGTGCATTCACTTTTATTTCTCTTGGGAAACTCTGAAGGAGAGTAATTGCCATGTAACCGATTTAAGTTTATAAGCTTTTTCCAATACAAGGTAACATTCCTTCTTAATAAGTACATACTACTCAAAAAATACAACAGAAAAAATCAATTTTATAATATGCATAAAAAATATTAACATGTACCATCTGATCAAGTGCTTCCAATTCTTAGAAATAAGTAAAGATCTGTGCAAAAGTTCGTGTACTAAGGTGTTGTTCTTTCAGTGTTTCAGGAGTGAACAAAGGAAATAATGCTACATGGAAGAGGTTTTTTTTGGCTGGGATCAGGAGGTAAACAGTAAACCATAACATAACACTTAAGTACAGTACCTGGTGTGATTGATAGAAGGTGATATATGAAAGAAAATAGGGCTGGGATACATATCTAGCATGTGTGAGGCCCCAGATTTGTGCCCCAGCACTTCAAAAACACAACCAACACGGCAGGGCATGACTCGGGAGGCTGAGGCAGGAGGATCACAAGTTCAAAGCCAGCCTCAGCAACTTAGGCCCTAAGCAACTTAGTGATATCTGTCTCTAAATAAAAAATAAATAAGGGCTGGAAATGTGGCTTAGTGAGTAGAGCACCCTGGGTGCAATCCCCAGTACTGCAATAAATAAAATTTAAAGAGAGAGAGAAAGAGAGAGAGAGAGAGAGAAATGACACATGAGCCAAATAGATGCACTTGGGGAGCAGCTGGTACCACGAGGCCAGCAGGGTGAGAGCAAATGAAGTGGAGAGGAGTATAGTTTGAGAATCCCTAACCTCAAAATCCCGAACCTGAAATGCTTCAAAATCTGAAACGTTTTGAGCGATGACAGGATGCCACAAGTGGGAAATTCCTCACCATGAAACTTTGTTTCATGCACAAAATCATTTAGAAGATTGTATAAACTTACCTTCAGGCTACTGTCTGTATAAGGTATATATGAAACAACTTTTGTGTTTAGACTTGGGTTCTCTCCCCAGGATATCTTACTATGTATATGCAAATTTTCCAAAATCCAAAACATTTCTGATCTCCAGCATTTTGGCAAGGGATTCTCCACCTGTACTTAAGTGAGGGGTTGTGAGGTAATGGGGTGGGGGCAGATCCTACAGGACCTGGCAGATCACTGTAATAACTTAATGCTCTGTGTGGGATGATGGATGGGAAGCCACTGTGGTGCTTCAAGCCCAAGGGTCCTGTGAATGATCTTTGTTTTGAATCCTGGCTCCTGGGTAGAAAACAGACTGTTGGGAAGAGAGTGAGACAGCGAGAAGTTAGCAAAGACCAGGTCTGAATGACATGAAAATGGATAGCTTCCCTCTACCTGTCCACCTTCCCTCTCACATCTGCTTTTTCCTTCCTTTCTATACGACACCCCCTGCCGTTGATGGGAGTGGTAGTATACAGTTGGCACTGCTTGTGACAGGTGGCCTATTCTTTCCATACTTACCTTCTTCTCTCCAACAAAAGTCTGCATGAGGGCTGGAGCGGTGGCCCAGCAGTTGTGGCACTTGCCTGGCATGCATGAGGATGCGGGTTCGAACCCCAGCACCACATACACAACCAAGTGTCGGAGCAATGAAAGCCACATGAAAAAATAAGTAAAATTGATCCTCTCTCTCTCTCTCATCGCTGTCATTGTCCTTCTCTTTTTTAAAAAATAAAATTAAAAGCCTGTATGAACTGCTGGTATTAGTCCCTGGGGACACAGAAATAGCAGCTTCCAGTCCCTCCCCAGCAGAGGGACAACTATGATAGGACTCAGGTGCCCACGTGGTGTCTGGCAAGCACTGGCTGCTTTGGGAGGGGAGAGGCAAGGCTGTGTGTTTCGGGAGGTGACAGGTAACAGGGATGGCAGGCAGAGGAAAGACTCCAGAAGGAGATTGTCAGACACGGCACAGCCCCAGTACAAAGGCACAGGAGAGAGAAAGTGAGTCTCACCCAGAAACCCGGAGTGGAGGGCAAGGCTGGCACAGAGGACGGTTATGAAGGTGGACACTGCAGAGACGGCAGGGGCCAGATTACAGGGCTTGGAAGCCCATGCTCAGGAACCGGGACTCTATCTCAGACCGAGTGGAGTCACGGGTGGGTTTTAAGCAGAGGAGTGAGCCCCTTATTTTCTCCGTAACCTCTGTTGAGAGAGGGGGGCTGTCTCTGCAGGTCTTTTCTATCAGGGGCAACTTGGAATCAAAATTGCCTAGGACAGGGCTGGAGCCGTGGTTCAGCAGTTATGGTGCTTGCCTGGCATGTGCAAGTACGCAGGTTCGAACCCCAACACCATGTATACAACTAAGTGTCAGAGCAACGAAAGCCACGTGAAAAACTAAATAAAATCGATTCTTTCTCTCTCCCTCTCACTGTCCCTCTCTCTCTTTAAAAAAAAAAAAATTACCCAACGACAGCTGGCGCCATTGCAGCTGGCATTTCCAGCTGGGGCAGCCTCCCCCAGCCTGCTAGTCAGGCTCAGGGCAGATCTACGTAATACGTTAGCAGTGGAGTCCATGGTGCTCCCCAAAGGGCAGAGCTGATGGTGTTGGCCTCTGCTGGCTCCCTGCTGGAGAACAGGAAGCAGAATGTCCTGTACTTTTGCTGATGACCCTGAACCAGGGATTGCACTTGGAACTCGTTGGACATTCAGATTTTCGTCACCTGGAATGCTCCAGAGAGGACGGTGTCTGGGTCCCCTCCCTGGGGGACAGGCTGGGTCTCTCTGTTTTAATAGTCTCCGGATGAGTAATGAACAATGCTCTGGACCTGCCTGGTGGTGGTGGTGGCACAGCACTGAGAACCTACTAAATGGCTCTAATGGCAATTTTATGTTTGTATGTCGTGACACACACACATGAGTTCCCAGATGACTCTAATGGCAAGCCAAAGATGAGAATCAGTGATCCCGCATTACCACTCTCAGATCATAAGAAGCAGGCAGAAGTCTTTTAAAATAAATAGATTGTGAGACCTCTGAGCCAGAAGTTCGAATTCCCTTGGTCTGGATAGTGGCAATCCCCCATCAAATTATTGTTGTTGTTATTATTATTATTATTAATTATTATTTTGTAGCAGGGCGCTTAACCACTGAGCCACATCCCCAGCATGTTTTCATTTTTTAAATTGTGAGACAGGGCCTTGCTAAGTTGCTGAGGCTGGCTTTGAATGCAATCCTCCTACCTTGGCCTCCTGAGCTGCTGGGATTACAGGCGTGTGCCACTATGGTCTGCAGCTTTTTTTTTTTTTCCTTTAATTTAAGAGAGAGGGACAGTGAGAAAGAATCAATAATTTTATTTAGTTTTTCATGTGGCTTTTATTGCTCCGACATTTCATTGCGTACGTGGTCTGGGGTTAGTTAAATCCACGTCCTCACACTTGTCAGGCAAGCGCCATAACCACAGAGCCACCACTCTAGCCCCTAGCTTTTGGCTTTTTTTGATAAAGCCCCACCTCTGAGACTCTCTGAGGATAATGGGTAAATCAGTAGTTCCATCTGGGGCAAAAAAATCCACAAGAAGATAGATGAATTCTTTCTAGTGTTTTGGGCTTGCCAGGACTTTGATAGGATGAATTAAAATCATTTATTTCAGTCATCTTTACATTTACCCAAGGCAATTTTACTCTGCCTAAGTGATGAGTTCTAAACAGTCTCCCACTGTTTTCTTGACCTTTCCCTCGTTGCCTTGCAGGCATCCACATGCCCTTTTCTTACATCGGGAGTGTCTGGGGACAGGCACCCTGAGTGAGCACACAAGTCCAGCCACAGCTCTTAGCTGGCTTTGACCATCCATCCGGCCACTAGAATCTTGGCGGTGGTCAGGTAGGGTTCAGCAATCCAGTGTGTATTCCAGATGTGAAGGAGCCAAGTTACAAATGTTCATAATCTCTCTTTAAATTATTTATTTAAGCCGTGTGTTGTGGTTTGTGCCTGCAGTCTCAGCTACTCAGGAAGCTAAGGTAGGAGGATCGCTTGAGGCCAGGAGTTTGAGGCTGGTCTGGGCAACATAGCAAGACACACACCCCCCAACCTCAAAAAAAAATTTTATATACGTGTCTCCTGGCTGCTGGAGAATTATTTATTGTTGTATTTCTAGAAATTGTCTCAAAGTCTGCAACAGAGTAGAGGAGTATAATTGTTGGTAAAAATAATGAATAGGATAGACCTTCTCTTTAAAAAGAACAAAATGGTATAAGTCTGAATTTATAGAAGGAATATAAACCACTGCATAGATAATAATCTATGTGTTTTGATATGTCTGTATCTGTATCGTTCACAGCAATCAAGGTTAATGTCCATAGGAATCACTATTGGTGACCCAGTTTTGGCAGAGGTAAACATTATTTCCTGGTCCTCCTGATATCATGCCTGAGAGAGTTCTGAAAAAACATTTTCAAAATAAGCCTGGACTTGGGTGACTTATGTTTCATGGGTTTGTTTAACAGCAGCACAATGTTTGAAGCAGTTAATTTTATTTTTCTAAAAAAAAAAAGAAATATATGTTTCTGGGCCTTTGTCTAAACTAAAAGTGACATTGTGGTTCTTAAAATGTAAAACATACTCTGAATCAACTGGGTGCAAAAAGAATTGGACTGATTTTTACAGATGTCTGAAAGATGGTAGATAGCGTAGATTGTCATTTTATTTGGAACTCTCCCTGACATGCTAGGATTTTTCTGTATGAGAAACATAGGTTTAAGTTAGCCAAAGCAGTGAAAATATTTTGTTCTTGACTTTGGGTTGAGGTGGAGAAGGAACAGGAAAATCTCCCTTTCCAAAGATCTAGGAAAGCCACGATCATATCCTTGGAAGGTCGTTTGCTAGTGAGCAAGGTGTTATTCAGTCCTCTTCGGAATCTGCAGGGGACTGTTTCAAGATCCCTGTAGATAGGGACCAGCATCTGTGGATACTCAGGTCTCTGACACAATGAGGTAGCATAGCACAGTATAAACGCTATATCGATAGTTGTGCTGTATTGTTTTTAAGAAATTTCAGAAACCTGTACATACTCAGTACAGACATTTTTTTTTAAAGAGAGAGGGGACAGTGCAAGAGAGAGAGAGACAGAATCAGTTTTATTTAGTTTTTCATGTGGCTTTTGTTGCTCCGACACTTTGCTGTGTACGTGGTGCTGGGGTTTGAACTTGCGTACTCGTGCACGCCAGGCAAGCACCGTAACTGCTGAGCCACTGCTCCAGGCCTGTACAGATATTTTTTTAAAAAATATTTGGATCCTAGGTTGATTGAATCCAAGGATGTGGAACCAGTGGAAATGGAAGGTTGGCTGTGTGTTCAGAGAGCAGCCACTTGGCATTTCAGAACCCCTCGAGTTGAGGGTGTGATTTTAAAAAGCATCGCCGTAATGCACCATTGGTAGCTTGGAACATTTCTCAAGTGAACCTCAAATTCCAGGCTGGTCTCCCCTATTGGCTGCAGGCTTCCATTGCTCTCCAGCGCCCGTGCTGATGTTAGTGTGTCACATCCATCCAGTGAGGAGGTTAGGAGAGTCTTACGCAAGTTTTCATGGCAAAAGCACCCGTGGCTGACGGCTGTACCTGACACCCACTCCTCTTAGAGCGGCACCCTTCCCCACCACGTGGCCCTGTGGAAGGTGCCATCTTCTTACACTCTCCACCCCCTAATCCAAGGAGAGTCTCTTCCTTAAATTTATTATTTTTTTTTTTTAAAGAGAGAGGGACAGTGAGAGAGACAGAGAAAGAGAGAAACAACTTTATTTAGTTTTTCACATGGCCTCAGTTGCTCCAACACTCAGTTGTGTACGTGGTGCTGGGGTTTGAACCCAGGTCTTCGGGCTTGCCACGCAAGCGCCGAAACCGCTGAGCCACCGCTCCAGCCCCCTAAATTTATTATTAATGGAAAAAGCCAACCCATTATGACAAATAGTAGAGATAAAATGGAAAGAAGCTGAAAAGACAGACAAAGGGAGGGAGCAATGGCTGCCTTTGGAAGCCGGGTCTAGTATTCCTTGGGCTCAACAACATACGTGTTTAGTGGTTTTAGCTCTCCTTGGGTGAGTTCTTGAAACCAATAAATTCCACTTTCCATCTAAGTTGTTCAGAGAAGTGTTTCTATCATTTGAAACCAAACAAACAGAACATCAAGAGTAATTTATGATCACCTTCAGGGAAAATTCTTTTTCTGGAATGGACTCAAATGATTTGTACCTCTGTATTCTTTTAGCTTGCCAGAAACTGTGTTACCTGAGTTATGCTCTTCATTAGAATCACCTGGAGGCGATAAACTAGGAGCACTAAGTCCAATAGAGAACTGTCCCTTAATAGAAAAAGGTGTCATTACTGACACACAAAGGGACACTTTTAAAATAACTTTTCTAAAAGTTATGGTTAACTTTAATGTCATTAACATAAAAAGGCATACATCAAATACCTACTGTACACTAGGCACTGAGCAGATGAAGATAAAAGGCCCTCTTCTTTGTCCACAGAAATTCATGGTCTAGGACAGTGGTGTTCAAAGTGGGGTCTTCAAGTCTGCAGCTGCAGCATTTTCTGGGAACTTTGAGAAACTCCTGGGGTGGGACCCCAGTGATCAGTGCTTTAACAAGCCTTTCAGATGATACCAACGTAGATAAACCTGAGACTTAATCTAAATCTTAATTATATATACCTTCTTGTCCAATCTCCCTTCTCACTAGTGGCCCACAGTGCAATCTTCAGCTCCACTCCCAATTTAAATGATTGACAATGGAAATAATTTTGAGCTTTCTGAACAGTAAACCCAAGCATAGGAATCTTGGGAGAATCTCCAGGACCCATAGTAAGGGTAGGTGTGTGCTCCTGGTCTATCTGCAGTGGCTCCAGCTTATCACTGCAGATAAGACAAACATATGGGAAAAACTTGGAAGGGTTGGTCCCTGCAGGCCTCCACTCCATCTTGGCACCACCTCACTCAGACCCAATCTATGGCAGGGAGTTGGTGCCAGGGACTCTGCGGGGAGGTGTCTGAGAAAAGGCAGTGATATCAGTCCTCAAACCACATTAGAAAGCAAGCCCTCTTCTTCCTTTAATAAAACCGCTTGTGAAAAGAGAAAGAGAGAAACTGGAAACTAAACTCAAAGTGCCTAGAGAATGCAAGAATTCTACCTTCAAAAGTTCTGACATTGACTTTTTTTTTTTTAATCAGGGATCAAAGTGGCACTTAACCAGTGAGCCACGTTCCCACCATTTTTATTTTTAAATTTTGGTACAGGGTCTCTCAAATTTGCTTAGGGCCTCAGTTGCTGAGGCTGGCTTTGAACTTGCAATCCTCCTGCCTCACCCTCCTGAGTCTCTGGGATTACAGGCATTCCCCACCGTACCCAGCCTGACATTGACTTTTTGAAGACTGTCTCCTAGCTGCCTCCTCTCATGGAACCTTGTAATTTGTTCTTTCTGTCTTTTTGCTCTCTCGTTTCTTAAATTTCTATTTCTCATCATTCAATCCAGTTTTAAAAAGCATTTGGTGAGTACCTGTCACATGACCCCATCAGAACGGGATGAACAAGTCTTAGTGGCGGCTCTCAAGAAGCCCATAGTTGGGACTGGAGCAGTGGCTCAGCGGTTAAGGTGCTTCCCCGGCATGCACAAGTATGTGAGTTCAAACCCCAGCACCTTGTACAACACGAAGTCTCAGAGCAATGAAAGCCATGTGAAAAACTAAATAAAAATTGATTCTCCCTCCCTTTCTCTCTCATTGTCCCCTCTTTCTTTAAAAAAGAAGAAGAAGAAGAAGAAGCCCATAGTTAGTGTTACTCCCCCACAGGCAACCGCAGTACACTGAGTTAGGTTCAGGGATTCAAAAATGAAAACACCTGTCGCTGAGCTGAAGGAGCTTTTGGCCTGCAGGACGGACAAATGCAAGCCAAACCTGACAAGGGCTGCCGTGGAAATGAGGAGGTGTTAAGAAAACAAAGAGGGGCAGGGCTGGAGAAATGGCTCAGTAGTTACAGTGCTTGCCTGGCATGCATGAGTACGTGGGTTCGAACCCCAGCACCACGTACACAACGAAGCCTTGGAGCAGTGAAAGCCGCATGAGAAACTATTCTCTCTCTCATTGTCCCTCTCTCTTTAAAAAAAAGAAAGAAAGAAAGCAAAGAGTCAAGAATGACTGAACCTCCCTGAAAAGAGTGAGGAGGGCGGAAGGAGAATCTGCCCTTGGAGTTGGGTTGGCCACATGCCAAGCGGTGGACTAGCAGGGGAGAGGGGAAAAGCTGATGGTGGCCAGCGTGCAGATTTCATGGTTGAAGATTGTGTTGGAAAGCTGGCTGTGCTTAGGGTGTGGAGGTTTTCCTCTGCCACGTGGTAGGCGTAGGAGTGGAGACCCTGTGTGGAGAAGAGCAGAGATTTTTTTCTTGTTTTTTAAAGCGAGAGGGACAGTGACAGAGAAAAAGAAAAGAATCACTTTTAGTTAGCTTTTCATCTGGCCTTTATTTCTCCAACACTTAGTTGTGTACACAG
>PVKS010015237.1:17182-46547 GCA_004027875.1 Aplodontia rufa | reverse complement strand
GTTCATAACAGCTCAATTTACAGTAGCTAAATTATGGAAACAACCCAGATGTCCCTCACTGGATGAATGGATCCCAAAACTGTGGTGTATATATATATATATATATACACACACATATACCATGGAGTTTTACTCAACAATTGGAAACAATGATATTGCAGCCTTTGAAGGTAATGGATGGCTATGGAAGAAATTATGCTGAGTGAAATAAGCATAACCCAGAGAACCAAGGGTTGAATGTCTTCACTCATCTGTGGAAGCTGGAGCTAGACCCTGGCCACTGAGAAAGGAGGTCAATTATCATGTTTTAAATCCAGATAAGGTGTAATGTCATACAACCTAAGGCATTTGTAGAGATGTATTGTTTGGGAAGGAGGCTGTGTTGGAAGGATAAGGGTAGGTAATTGTGGGGGCCTCTGAAAATCTAATTTTCAGAATTTATATATATATATATATATATATATATATATATATATATATATAATTTCATTAGAAGCTTGTTTGATTGTTCAACAAATAAATTTCTGAATAAAATTAAAAAAAGAAAACACAGAATCTGCTTCAGTAGGCCTGGGGTGATACCTGACATTCTGCATTTCTAACAAGTTACATTGGTCCTGATGCTGCTGGGACACAGGCCACACTGTGAGTAGAGGATTTATTGGTCTGAGAGGCTCCTCATCATCCTAGTTAGACATTGGCTCAAGTGATAACACAGGACCTAATATGATGTATAACAAAGAAGTATTATTTTTTAATAGTATTTCCGTGCCTTATCCCCTGGGATCTAGCATAAAATGATTTCATTATATTTATCAAATGCACTCTGAAAAGCATATTGCTCTAAATTCATTTAAGTGTTTGTGACCAAATAGAATGACTAAAGTGCTATAATTATCTAGAGTGATATACGAGAAATTTACCAGAGCTATCTGGGTGCACAGGATCTTACAGCTTCTTTCATCCATCAAAGGTTTTCCTCTATAGATATCACCCAGGAGGTTATCTGTATCATAAACACTATGCAAAGCCTTTTGGATCCTTTCTCTGGGACAGGTTGCCTCCATTGACTGTGTTATCAATCAGGGTATAAACCACAGCCTTAATGTTATCTGAGACTCAGAAGTTCACCCTGGCACACTAACTGCTGGGGAATTATGAGTTGTGGAATTGCTCTAACATAGAGAGCATTGTGCTGTGAAGATTATGGAATTTTATTAGAAAAGGCTCTGCCCCAGATTTGTAGCAGTTAAAATCAGAGTATTTCTTTCAGATACCTTAGGGAAGATGAAAAGTGTTGGAACCTGTTTCTATTTACTCATGTGTACTCCCAGGATGCAGAGCCAGCAGCAGGAGCTGCAGCAGGCCTCACTTATTAGTACGAATTTCCCCTTTGGGGCGTTATTTAAAAATATTTGTACATATTTCAAATCCCTCAATCTGCTTTGTGGCAAATGGTTGCTTAAGCAGCTTCTTAATTATTTTGTTCAAGTTTTTGCAGAAGGACTGTTGCAGATATTTGGCATAAAGCTTAGGTTCTTGAGGGCTTTAACTACCTCCTCCATAGATTTCACGAAGGGAAAAAAATCAAGAGGTGTTAAATTATTACTCTCTTTGTGTAGTATGCACAAATAGAATTGATTGTGGACCTCAGTACAGGAAAGAAATACTTGCACAGCTGCATGGTAATCATTTTTATGTGTGTTAAAATTATGTTCTTGCAATTTTGTCATAATATTCCAGAGTGAAGCTTTGGAAGAATGACATGGTCGTAATAATAGCAAATGGAGTCACTCTGCAGATCTCAGTTAATAAATTATCCTCTGAATTTTTAGATTAAATGTAAGTAAAATCATATAAATCCAATGGTAGATAAATAGAAACAAATAAAAACACGTGTTGTCTTGCAGTGATATCAAATGAAAACATTCACTAGAGGAGACAAATGAGTCCAGTCAAACTTGGATTTAGAAAAATTTTGATTAGCAAATTTGTGCTTGGTCTTTGTTCCCACCCTTTTGTTTGAATTATCATGGGCAGTTAGAAAGATTTGCATCAAGTGGAGAGGGACTCAGACTCATGAGGTTTTTGGATGGAAGATGCCCAAGACCCTAGATTATCGTGGAGCATCATATAGTCAATTTATTTTGTTGGAGAAATGGTATCATATCCTAATTGATGGCTGATTTGAAGCAGCTGTGCTGGGCACCCAGTGACAGCCTCAATTCTGTCTCCCTGCCTTTATAATTATCTAATTATGTGTCTCATATATATCTATATATGATATACATATATCTACATATATATATATGAGTATATATATAGATATTTTTTTAAAAAGTATAAAAAACAGACCAGTAATATACTGTGAGAAGGGCATTAAGCATAGCTGAGCTGTACTCCTACATCAGATTGTATAGGAAACAACCAATTAGGGAATAAAATCATATTGAACTTCATTCATTCTCTCTGTCTTCTTTCACCTCACAATGTCTATTTTGGATAGATATGAATGTTCATGAGGAAACTTGAGAATTAGAACTTAGGAAAAAAATTTCAATTTTGAGTGACTGAAATGTCAGAATTTGTATCCTTCTGAATATTATGTTGAATGGATCTCAAAAGATTAAGGGTGTTTTTTGGTAAACTAAGTTGTCAGGGCAAAATAAAGTGAGATTACATATATATGCATGCATAAATATGTTTATATGCATATATGTGTATGTGTGTGTATGTATGTATATGTCAAGCATATGAGCACTTTGAAAATTGTCCTTTTGAGGATGATGATGTATGTCATCCAAGTTTCTTAATTTGCGGAGAAAAGGAAGATCAGGAAGACAAAGAAAGGTGAGACACTTCTAAAATATACTTTTGAAATAAAATCCATAATCACTATCCTGTGAAGAATATTTTGTGGATTAATTTCATAGCTAGTACGAAATTAATAGCTATATGTCAAAAAGTTTAACTGTCTTAGTCCATAGATATCAGCTTTATACAGGGCATTTAATGGACACTGAAAAGACAGTGTTCACCTACACCTGCTTTATAGGAGTGCATTGAAATCCCATAACTCTAAACCAGAGATAGAGAATTCTGCTAGGCACACGAAGAGGTATGGACTTAGTCTAACTAGACCATGCCCTCACGTAGCATACTCCTGGTTGAAAGCTTAATAAAGCAAAACAAATGCAAAACCAGAGACAAAGCTTAAAGATTCCATAGTGCAAATCATTTGTTTTAATAAAGATGCCATATGAGACACTGTAATTTTCCAAAGTTGCATAGTCAGTAAACAGCAGAGCTGAGATGAGAATCTAAGTATCTGACTCCAGAGTTCATGTTCTTGATCCTAGGAAGTATCAGCTGTCTATAGAAGCTGTGATCTAAATGAAGAATCTTTTAAGTTTGTTTTGAAACTCTGCTGTTCCTTCTTTCCCTCATTTCACAAATAACAATTGACTGTCTTTATATGTTATTCTTTCTGTTAGTGGGGTGGGAGGAGACTGGCATGAGTCAGTCAATTATCCAATAAGTTATTACTTTGCATTATGAAATGTTCTGTACTGGGAGGCAAAACAGACTATAGAAATATAGAACATGGGTAGGGTTTGAGTTCAACCTAGGTCAAGGTTAAGGGAAAGGTCCTAAAGGCAGTGAAATCTGAGCTGAGCACTGATGGGCAAGTATGCTTTTCTTGTAGGTAGAGGGAGGAGCTATGCAAAAGCAGGAAGTAAGATGGTACCTGGGTAGGCCTGAAAGAGGGACAGAGTGGTTGCAGGAAATGTAATATGATATGAGGCTTGGGAGATCCGTTCCAAGTGCAGAATCGGTAATGTTTTGAAGGCCCACATTAAAACTTGGTGCTTATTCCTGAGAACATTGAGGTGCTTTGTTTTGTTTTTGTTTATGTACCAAGGATTGACCTAGAGGTGCTTAACCACTGAGCAACATCCCCAGCTTTTGTTTTTTTGGTATTATTAATTTTTAATTTTGAGATAGGGTCTTGCTGAGCTGCTTTAGGCCTTGTTAAATTGAACTTGTGCTCTTCTCCTTCAGCCCGAAGAGTAGCTGGGATTATAGGTATGTACCACCACGTCTGGACAATGAGGTATCTATACTTTTGAGTTCATGAGTTGTGCTCATCTATGTAACAAATGTAGTATTAAGAGAAGGAATAACCTGAAGCTTCAGTACTTATTTTCTCTTTGATTTATGCTAGAACTTTCCAGATGATCTAAGACAGGGGTCAGCGTCCTTTCAAAGCAAGGTGTTAAACTAGCACTTCCTATTATCCTAACCAGCAGGGCAGGGCCAAGCCTCGTTGGGAAACACAGGCACGGGAGCTGGAAGTTGCTCAGCACATCAGAGATCAACTGTGTCCTCTGGTAGGGGTCTCTCTGCCACTGTTGCCTGGGAACTGCAGTGTGCCTCACCCTTCTCCATGTCTCACTTTTGAAGTCTTGTACAACAAGATGACTTTCAGACACCCTTTGCTCTTTTCAGTGGGTTTAGAGGATCATTTCGTCAATGCCTAGATAAAAGAAGCTCCCAACTCATAAACTTTCACTCCTAAAGTTGATCTATTGGAAGACAGAGTGACCCTTGATCTTGCCCTCCATCATCATGTAGGCTTGTTTTCCCTGGTGCCTGAATCTGTGCTGTAGGCATTGCAAGTTTTCCCAGAAGTGAGGTTATAAATTGTGGCAGTTCTGCTCCTGGACAAGCCCATAACTGCAATAAATACCTAGCTGCTGAGCCCAGGGAAAGCGGGACAATGCATCTCTGAAGGGAGGAGAGGAACAAAAGAATTTCCTTCCATTCCTCCTGGGTATGATTTTGAAAAAGGCACATTTCTGTCAAATTAGAGTGATCAAAGAAAACCCTTTCAGGGTTGGGGCAGGAGGAGCTGCAAGGCTACACAGAAACTGTTATTGAAGGGGGTCTCCAGAGTGGGACCTCTAAGTGGGTGGGGGTTGGCTGGACTGGGTGTGAAAGACTGTGAGGGGCACAAGCTTGGGTTATAGTTAGGCTGGCACTGCAGCTGCTCTCTGACACTCTTTTGAGTCCCTGCCTGGGACAAGGACTGGGTAACAATTCCTTTGTTTCCTGGTTTTCCTGAACTGAAAGCCTGTAGGTGACTGGGGTCTCTCTCTTCCTCTCTCTCTTTCTTTCTATGTCTCTCTCATCTGTTTTTGCAAAAATTGAAAAGCAGAATAGACTTTAATGTTTCTCGGAGAGAAAAACCTGTGCAGTAGAAAACACAAGTGAAAAAATCACCAAGTGCAGCTTCTGCAGCACTAGCCCTGCCCAGTGAGAAAGCCAGGCCAGAGGTGGCAGCTGCTGATATGCCGGGAGCCACCAGAAAACCCAGGGCAGAGCCAATGTAGAGTCCCTCGAGAGATCCTGCAAGGGTAAGAGAATCCCACTAATGATCCTCAATCTTTCCAGCCCGAGAATAAAGTCAGAAGCATAGCGGAAAAGAGCCCACCCCAGAGATAAGACTCTAAGCTTCTAGGGAGAAGGGACTATGCGTTGTGTCTTCTTGAATTCCCAGAACCTATGTTAGCAGGCCACAGAATGCATCCTTGATTGCTGAAGAGAAGAAACACACACTGGAGACAGACAGGAGCCACTCAAAACAGGGGAGGGGTAGGGACAGAACACTCCACTTCTAAGCCTGTGCTGGGGAGGAGAGTCTGGAAAAGGTTTTCTCTCTTGTTTAGGAGAGCTGGAAAGATATCTCATTTGCCCAGGCTGGAGGGGCTCCAGTGAGAAGGAGCTACCTGTCATGATACTGGAAAATTACAAAGGAGATTTTACTGTTCAAAAATGCATTTTCTTGGAAGAGTTAAATATTTTACTGCTGTTTACTGAAGTACTGTATGGACTCAAGTAGACTTCTTGGGTCCATCATTTTAAGGTATGTGCTAAGCAGGCGGGGTTTGTGATAAGCACAATCATCTACTCTAGGTCAAGGTTTCCCACTGCACGTCCCATGAACACTAGTCCTATTGGGTTCTTCACCACCACCAACAACAATGACAAAAAAAATTAGAGAAAGTACAGTGTCTTTGGCCTGAGGGAATGGAGCGGATCAGACCTTTCTCTTGGAGATTCATCCTCTCAATCGTATAGGGAGCTCTGGACCTCACTGAGCAGGCTCATTTTGTTTAACCCAGTGTGTCCTTGATGTAAGTGAACATATAATCCATTGCTCTATAGCTAATATTTTCTATACCTTGTGAAATGTTGCCGCTGAGTGTCTTGGAAAAGTTGATTGGAGTTTCATTTGCTTGCAGAAGACCACAGAATCAAACTGAAATTTTCCTTGGACAATTCTGAATGACTGCTGGAGCAGAGGCATGGGGCAATGGCTGTCTTTCTTCATGGGTCTGGATCTACAGTTGATTAAGCTGGGCTTAAAATCAAAACAAAACAAAGAAACAAAAAAAGCCTGTCATTGGTTTATCTGCCACTAAATAAACAACAGCTAATTGCTTTACTTTCCTTCCCTCCATTTCTTCATCTGCACTCTTACTTTGTTTTCTTAGAAGAGTGTGCTGAGAATAAAAGGGGTTGTTATCTTATTCAATGAAACCTGACTCTGGTTTGTTGGTTTGTTGTAGTTACACTAAATCAGCATTTCCTGTTTGCAAACATTCTCCTTTTTTTTTTTTAACTATTTCTACCCACAGGATGGAGAGAAGTCAAATAACAGTTCCTGCATTTACAAATGAAGAAAGCACTGCCCAGACATAAGGGGGATGGTATCAGAGTTTCTAATGGGCTGGGTCCCTACTTGTGCTCTTTTAAAATGGACTGATGCACAAACAGCACAAAGATAGGATCTTGACCGAAAAAGAATATAACCGAGCTCTCTGCTAACCGAGTTTGGGAGTGTTGCAGTGATTTGTCAGGAGAAGGGGATTTTTCCATCACTGAGCTCTTTGCACAACTGAAAGGTTATTTGAAATAAATAGGGACCTTTATCCACTAGGTGGCGCTATATCCTTTGTTCTCTGATGCAGGCTTCTCAAGCTGAAAGTATTTAGTTTGGGTGGGAACTCACCAAAGAGTGTGGACACTCTTCTCTCATCTTGTTGTGGGAAATATGGTCCGGTCCTTTGAACACTGTATGCGAGAATGGTTGTGCTTTCATGACGTGAATAAGAAAGACGCATTAGGTTGTCCTGTCAAATGCCACAGAGAGCTGAGGGGAATTCAGACTGCCTCATTTTGAATTAGTTCCCCTGTCTTGCTAAATGCATGGAAAATGGATTATTATTTTAACCCATCCCTTATTTTACTTCTTATTGGCTTTCATAGCTTCTAAATAGCTTCTTTATAAATTTAGTTTTTATTTTTTTGGTGTGGATTAGATGAAATCTCTGTGAAGTACTTAACCGATAACCTGGAATACAGTGATTTCTCAAAAGATATTGCATGTTGTGATTATTTGTCATTTCACTTTGTTTGACTCAGTGCTTGGTAGGAGACAACTTCATGCTTTCATGCAGAGGTGTGAGATCCTGTTTTGTGTTTCTGGACTGTCTGTATTCTTTTGCTTCCTGCATGCCCTCAGCCTTCTTCACCCTTGGCTTGATGTCTTGTTATCCTTAAAACACTGTACCACAAGTTTTATTTTGCATCGAATCACCTGCAGGGCTTGCTAAAACACAGAGTGCGGGTTTTTGATTCCGTGAGTCTGGGTTGGGGCCTGGGAATCTTCACTTCGTAGGAATGGGGGATGATTCTCATGTTGCCTCAGACCCCTGCCCTGGAAAGGACTGTGCCCACTCTTGCCCCTCTTCTCATCGACATGCTTCATGTAGGCAGAGCAGCCCGAGATGACAAGGCAGAATTGCATGCACTTGCTTGTGTGAGGCTTCTCCTGTCCAGACTGGCTCCCTTTCCTGGTTTGGCTCCTCATGCTATCTAAAATGCCCTTCTCTCGAGATTTGTTTCCTGGAAAAACTCCTGAGGAGGCCTGCAATTCCTCTTTGTCATTTCTTATCAGCCGACCCTCTTCACCCTTTAGAGTTGTGATCTGACTCACACCAGGAGTATTCAGGGCTTCTCAGATGATTGCTTAGAGGCCAACAGTTGGGTAAGAAAATCAGGAGATGCTTCCACATAAAGCAATAGACCTCAGCACTGTACATGGCACATGGTAAATGTGCCACACATATATGCTGAATCTGCTGAATGGATAAATGATCCAGGGAAACTGTTATGTCCTAGTGCAAGGAGACCTTGCCAGTCAGAGGGCTTTCCATTTACCAGCTGTGTGACAGGGGGGCGGAAATCATTTCAGAAACTACAGACAACTCACAGCTATTTGGTATTACTGTGATTAAGAGCCATGTATTGATTAGCACGACATGTTCTTTTAGGTTCAACCAAATGAAATTGCCTCTTTTTGGCCATTTTTGAATTACAAAAATGGCAGCTTTACATGGTTCAACCTAATAAAACTTCTGTATTTTAAATTAGGCACATGCTTAATGGAACTATTTTTCCAATATGCTTTTAATTCTGAGGAACTGCATTCCTGCTTTCCTTTTTCTCACGGCACATCCAAATGTTGAGGGAATATTTAAAAAATAAGCCTGATGTTGGCACTGTAAAAATTCAGTTTTATTCCCAGTCCAAGATGATCCTTCATCACTATTTTCTCACTGGAAGAATGATTCTCCTTCATTTGGAAACAACTGGCAGATGTTCCCCGCGGAGCTGGCTCTGTTTCTGTGGAATGCTGTGCTGTGGAAATTCCACCTGCAGAACTGACTTTCCTCTCTCTTCTCACCCTTTGACCCACAAACTGCTTCCATTCCCCACTGCGCCTATTCAGAGGTACCTAAACCTTCTGCAATACCACCCTGGCCTTTTTCTTATTTCTCTCTCCCTCTGTCTTTAAAAAATTACAAATAACTTGAGCATAGGCAAGTGCGATTGGCTTTATAAACTGTACATACCACTCAAGTTATTATCTTTGCTATGCAAGGAACAACATAAAGGTTTTAAATCCATCCACTGCTAAGTCCTAAAGCTGTCGGTGCCGAGAAGGTCAATAAGATACTCTTGGGAGAGGTAATGCCTTACCATTCAATTGTCATTCAATAAATACTTATTGCACACTGATTATGTATTAGGAAGCTCTGGACATTTGTCCTTTATTGGAACATGTTCACTAAATCACTTTGATAACTGATACCAGGTTTTATTATGCGGAAAGCTAGAAGAAAATATGAAGACTTTGTTTGCCAAGGATGGTGGGAAAAGCCCTCTAAGGAGGGAAAGGGTTCCAAAGATAGCCACACAAAGGCATGAAGTAAACAAATTTCACCTGCTTCGTAATTCTGCTTCATTTGACCATGCATAACAATTATTGAAGGTTGAATCAGGTACATGAACTTAATACTTCAAGATATTTGTTATACAAACCTCTACACAAGAGGAGACCCACGATGAGGATGGGAACCTTGCCATCAGGTTGAATCTTTGCACTGCTTACTCTGTGACTTCAGGCAAGTTACTTAGCTTCTTAGTGCCTCAGTTTCCCCACATGCAAAATATAGATGAGAATTACTATTTTGTAGAGTTATTGTGATGATGAAATGAGTTACAATAAGTAAAGTGCATAGAGCAATGTTGGACAAATAATAACTATGGCAATACTGGTTATTTTTAGTTTCAGACAATATCTCAGAAAATGCTAAATTATAAAAATATGTGCAGAATCAAAAGCTGCATTCTCCTGTAGGAGCTATCATAACCTTGGCCTTTTGTAAGGTCTTCTGCTTCTTTCATCAGTATTCAGTTTTGAATGATTTTGAGATCATTATGTCTTTTAAAAACCATTCGATACTCTACTCCGGTGGGTTTATTATCAGTAGGTTTTTTCTGCCCCTTGATATTTAAGCTAAAACTTCTCTCTTCTTAATTCCAGTCTATTTTTTACTCATTAACATGCTTTTACTGTGCTCATACCTTTTTCCTCTTTCCATGTTTATCTCCTCCTGATATTTACAGAAGTACGGGAGAGAATTTGTGAACTTAGGCAAACTCCTCTGGATAGAACTCCTGGGGACTTTTCACAGACACCACAGACCTCTCTGTCACACCCTGGGGGTCTTGGGAATTTCTCAAGAAGCCCAGCAGAGAAAAAAGCACCAGCCACCCATTTGTGAACTGGAGGGACTGGAGCTCTGCCCTGATCTTTGAATCTTCTCAAGGGCTTTAAATCATGGGATAAAATCACAGAGCATCACACAGTCTTCAGTATTTATGTTGTTGTATTTGGGGCTCTGGGGGGTTGATTGCAGTCATGGCTCACCAGGACTTTGGGAGTAGGACTGTGGGGGTTGCAGGGATTCTACCCTCAGATGATTTGTGCATATTGATAATAAATTTTGTACTTTGACACTTCATGATTATTTTATTTGGTTGTTCTATCCATCATGATTCTATGGTCTAGGTGAAACACTTTAAAAGTTTACTTTTGTTTTCTTTGTATTTATACCATGATTCAACACTGGAGTCTCTTAAAACCCAAGAGATTACCCAGATCTTAGCACTGAGCTTCATGAGACAAATTATTTTAATGTCTACAGATCTTTCATTGTTTTTCCATGTTTTGTATTTATTTATTGGATTATTTATTTCAAGATATTATATTCAGAGTCTAGTAAGGTTAATTTTTAGCATTTGATAGAAGTTATATACTGCATGGTTTACTTAAAAACTATTATTGTTAATGCCATCTATAAGGGAACCGGGAGCCTCATTTTTATTCTATTACAAAATCAGTCATTTTAATAATATGACTTTTGGAGAAATCCTGAATTGAGAGATGGTACAAGAGTTGGACAATGGGATACAAGAGCTGCTTATTGAGTTATTCAAACAAAGAAATAAGCACAGGAGTGGAATTCTTTGATGATTCGGTTTCTTTCTTTCTTTCTTTCTTTCTTTCTTTCTTTCTTTCTTTCTTTCTTTCTTTCTTTCTTTCTTTTTTCTCACTGCCCAGTTAGGTTTTATCTTTAATATCCATCTGAGGTGGTGGATAAGACATGACACTAAGACACCACAATTTGAAAGTTCAAATCATCATTTCCTGCTTTTTGTTCTCTCATTTTCTGCTCAGACTTATTTTTTTATAAGGCAAGTGTGGGCATAGGGATAAGTGAATTAAAATTAGTGTAAAGATACATAAAATGAGTATCATCTTGGTCCAGCCGAACACCTCTAAGCCAAAGGTCCCTGTCTTTCTGCTCTTGACCCTCAGACTTGTGATCCACTAAAGCTCTTTAAAAAGTCAGAAGAGTACTGTAATGGGACAAAGAGCTGTCTGTCTGTTTATGATAGTGGTGGTGGTAGTGCTGGGGTAATGGCCCAGGGCTCAAGGCATCCTGGGACCAAGTGATCGGGTGATAGGTAGGCCATAGCAGTGTGTCCTCCTTCATGAGAGAGTGGGGCCAGCACACTCTAGATTGTGTTTCTCAACCACGTGTGAGTATTTGGAAGGGAGGTAGACTGATCACCTTTCTTTCATTTTTTTTTTTTTTAAGAGAGAAGGACAATGAGAGAGAAAGAGAATCAATTTTTATTTAGTTTTTCATGTGGCCCTCGCTGCTCTGAGACATTGTTGCATATGTGGTGCTGGGGTTTGAACTTTCGTTCTCTGTGCATGCCAAGCAAGTGCTGCATCCGCTGAGTCATTACTCCAGCCCCCAAAGATCACCTTTCTGTTGTCCAGTATTCCACTTAAATGCTCCTGGTCAAAGTGTGACTTCAAAGATCCTTGCTGACAAATACTAGCTAGTGGGATATTTGAGGTATTGTGATCAACCAGAAAGCAAAGAAGGAGACATTTGGTTTTGCTTAACTACTTCCAAGATCTTCAGCACTAAAACATGGGATTAGGGGATTAGGCTTATGTAAGGGTCAATAAAGCTTGTCCGAGTGATATGTTTATTTATTTAACTGCCTTTTATAAAACGCTGAGCAACTTGTAATCAAGATCTTAACACTACAAAACAAGAAAGCCACATCATTATTCCTATGCAAGGAGAAACTAAAGCCCAGAAAGCTTTGGCATGTTTCTGCATGTCGCTAGCAGAAGAATGGACAGATCCAACGTGGCAGGTCCTCTTGTCTTCCAGTCTGTTCTTTTAGGTTGCCTACATCCTCTTAGTGTGTGTTGCAAAGAATAAAACACTGCCTGAATTTACTTTGCGGTTGAAATAGACTTAACTGCCTAATATATATATATATTTTTTTTTTCCTTTTCCTAAGAGAAGATTTGCAACATTAGGACAAATGCTGAACATTTCTAAATTCTAATTGTGAAGCACTAATGTTGTGCATTAGTACTTAGCCTCAGGAAATTCTGACTTTGGGTGCCAAATTAAACTAATTTACACTTACTAACTAACAAAACATTTTTCTTAGCATAGCACAATGCTCACGTTTTTACCATAATATTATACTTTACACTTTCCCTGTTATTTTATAAACTTGTATAAGGAGTGAAATATTTCAAGCTTTGAACGGTGATTCTTCATGGCTTCTTGGAGAATTGAGATGCAAGGATCCTAATGATACTGATGCTACCTGTCAGCCGATGTTATAAACTCTCCCACTGGATGGAATAACCTGCTGAGCAGAGTGTCATTACCGTGAGGCATTTCCTGAAACATGATGATACAGTACTGATGTTTCATGAATGTTCTTCTATGTCTGTTATCTCTAATCTCTCAACTCAGCTGGATTCTGGTATGCAGTGTGATTTAAACAAAAGTGCCACACAAAGCATTAGGCAGGAGATTGTGTGTGTGTGTGTGTGCGTGTGCGCGCGTCTTTTATAAGCTGATTTGGGAATGCCAACCAAAGTCAACATTTACTTAACTTTATCCTCATATATGTTTATTATTCTAATCTATAATCTTGCTTATTCTCAGAATAATACTTAGCCAGACCTTCTCATTCTCGAATTTGAAGCCCCTGGAATTTTTCTCTAAACTTCTGGAGGACACCCAGGTGACCTAGTAGACGGTACTTAAAACAATGTCCTGGCATGAGTTGGGAAACAGCAGCGGACCTTTGAGGATGATGATTGACCCCCACTGGCTTGGGATAAGCGATTCCAGGCTGGACTTGTTACACAGGATGTTTCATTAGCTCTGGGAAGCATTGCATGTTTTCTGACGGATATCCACTAGAAATCAGATTCCAAAGTCCCCTTTGTCCTTGGTTGGTTTAAAGCTCCACACGGCCTCCGTCTTGCCTTGTAAGAGTTGGATCTCTGCCATTCCTATGATAAAGGCAGTGGGGAATGTCTCACCTATCTTGAGAATTTGAGCTTTTGTCCCATTTTCCAGGCAAGATTTCAAACTTTTAATTACCCACTTAGTAAAACCCAGATGTCCCATTTCAAAGACCTATTCCCATTAGGGAATTTTCATTTCCAAGCAATAGTTGGATGAAATCCTAGCATTTTACTACATCCCATTTCTAGAACTTTAGCTTTGCTTTTTTTCCCAAGTAAATAGGACTATAAACTTTTAATTCTGAAAACCTATTTTAGATAGAATTGGGAGTATACCACAATCCACTACATTGAAGCTTTCTATCTAAGCCCTAACTGGTTCTTTTCAAAATATTTCTTAGCATGCATTTGGTTCATAAACCTTCTTGGGGTGCTAAGAGGATAAGTGACTTTCAATTTGAAAATACATTACAAAGTGTTCCATCTCTTATAGTTTAAGGAATACCCTGGTCAAGGTCTCACAACATTTACCTGACGGTGATTTTGATAAACGGATTCATCACTGGGTTGGAAAAAAGCCAGTGTGAGATGGCTCTTGGATCAATTTACTGTGACCATGTGAATTGGCAAAAGAGTGTGGGTCTTGTGTGACCTTGTTTACACAGGATATTTCCACAGCTGTGTGAGCCGAAAGTCTCCACTTCAGTTGCTTATCTCCATTGGCCAAACTGGCTGGTCTAATTACCTGTTGATGGCTCTTCATCAAAAGCCCTTTTCCAATTGCAGGAGAAGATGCTTAGAAATTTAAATTGATTGTATTGATTTGTAGGTAAAATAAGAATGTAAAATTTTCGCTTAAATAATCACGTTACAATTTAAATCACAGAACATGATTAAAGCTGCCGTTTCAAGGTGGCCTTTATTTGACCTAAGGATGAGGTTCTATGCTTGATAAGGCAATTTCAGGCTGGGCTGTAAATTATGACACTTCCTCAGTTAGAAATTGTACATTATTTAGATTCTACACTCTTCCCAGTGCTTTCCTAGGTTGGCAGCATCTCAGGCATTTTATGCCCCACAACTAGAAGATGACCAAATATGGAAGACTTACACTGGTAGAATCACAAGCTTTCAAGTGCTTGAGTGGCATCCTGGGAGACACAAGCACACAGAAGCTGGAGTGGTGACACTGTGGCTTCTATAGCATGAGGACTTGGCCCCGCTTCCACGTTACCACTCTCCATTCCAACTTCTTTGCCTGTCTCCTCTCATTCAGCTCCATCCTGAGCCTTCTGGGTGGTAACTTAACACACTTAGTGCTTTGGCCTCAGGGACTTGGTATCTGCTGCTTTCCTGGCCACCTGTTTAGCATTGCAGTTCTCCCCAGGTTCCCTGTAGTTTTCCATTTGTTTTTTGTCATTTGTCATATTTCACAAAGTATACTTGTAGTTTATCCTGTGTATTACCTGGGTCCCCGTACTCCCCCACAGTCCATGAGTGTGATGATATTTTGATTCTTCTTTTTCCCCAATGCTTTAGCCCTATCACCTAGACTAGTGCCTGGCAGATAGTAGATGATTCATAAATCTTTTGAGAATAAATAAATGAAATAAAAACTTCCTACATATTATTAAAGACAGCTCAGGGTTATTACAGAGAACTTTGATCTTCTATATTTTAAAAAGACAGAAAATTTGATGATTTTTCTCATTTTAAAGGTGAGATCCATTATGTGTTCCATGGGTGGCTAGGTAGGGGTGACTGTTTTGGAATGGGAGATTCCAGCTCTGTAGATGGAACGAAACTAAGAGAAGTGAAAGTCTTTGTCTTTTCTCAAATGACAAGGATTTTGATGTCGAGGCTTGAGCCGAAAGTGACCTCAGTTAGCATGGCAGCTTAAGAGTCAACAGCCTAATGTCATGGCTTTTATGAAAAATAAGATTTAACATTAGAGAGATAATAGCCAGTTTCTCATTTATGTCACAGATAGAGCCTTCTTGATTCCTCTGATCTGAGGCTTTGCCTGCCTTCCTGCTATAGCACAAGGATTTATATAAACTTGCCTTACTGAATTCACTTGCTATTTTGTAGAATATTGCTTTTGTGAAAACAATGCTGGTCTTGCCGTTCAGTCCACTTGATAATTTGGCATCATTTGGCCAGATCTTAAGGGAATTCATGATTTGTTAAACAAATGTACTTCATGGCATTTTATTCATAACGTATTTTCTGTGAAGTATATTTCAAATAATTGATAGCGTGTGAAAAGTTATATATATATATATAATTATATGAATATTCTGTATGTCTTGCTTGTGAATATCCATATACTTATTCTAAAAGAATAACTTTTATTAATCATGCAGCATTGGGGATAGACACATGCTTTGAAATTGGTAAATGCATACATATATAGAAAAATGCAAACTAGAAAAAAGAAAAAAATGCAGTCTATGTGAGTACTATCATTTTTGCAGCTTGTACCTGCCTCTGAAGCTGGCATCTGGGACTGCTCCTTTTATCCCGCTATAGAAGTTGAAAACAGCTTGTATGATTAGGTGTTGTGATGATGGATGGTAATAAGGAATGTGGCATTTCATTCTTACTGACAAATTCCCCGAAACACTGGCAGAGAGGATGGGCCATTTTTAGGTAGCATGTGCTCCAGTCTTAATGCATGCAAGTTTATAGCATTTCTTTAATTGTCTAATTTGTTTTATGTTACCAGGTGGTTTTGATTAATGATCCAAAACAAGGGAATTTGTGTACAGAAGACAGAAAAAATTATAACTCAGATGATTGCTTTTAGGTCAGTACAAGTTACAATAGAAATATATAATCTTGTTACCAATGCAACATTAATTCCTTCCATATTGAGGGGGATGAAGTACCTAATTAAAATTCCAACATTTCCGTCCCCCTTTTAATCTTCTTACATACTAGCAAATATCTACAGTACCATGAATGAAATATTTTTCATTTCCAGACACTGTGGATATTCATCAAAAACGACTTCAACTCTGCAAAGTGCTGTGGGTGCCAGCAATGATCTTTGAGTCCACCAGTTCTTCTCTGCCTTCTTAGGAATAGAAAGCAAATGGCTTTTCTTCAGCCTGCACCAGAAGGGCAGGAGATACTATATGTGTCTCCTCCATTTCTGTTCTTTTAAAAGCAATTTTACTTACAGTTTTTCTTTCTTTTTCTTTTTTTTTTTTTTACTTAGCACAAATAAAGGGCTTACTTTGTGACAAGAAGTGTTGTAAATGCTCAACGAATATTTATTCTTTTCTTCTTATTTCTTTTCCCCATTTTGCCCCTTTTCTCTCCGTTTCTAATACCTTTATATGTTATCAATTTATGAGCAGAAATCTTTCTCCCAGTGTTGTGTAAACTCAAATAGTGCACAGATTTCTCACAGTATACACAAACATATGCTTCAAACAATGAGGTCTCAATATAAGAATGGAACCGTTCAATGGGTTTTTTTCTGTATGGTATAGATTGTCACTGATCCTGCCTAGCAGATCACCGAAAATTACTGATTTACTTTACTTTTGGTCAGATGAGATTATTTCTTTTCCCACCTTCATCCCAAAATGCACTTTTACTCGCAAGTTAAAAGGTGTCATAGTCAAGTAAAGTTAGAGAAACATTGTCTCTAGTCAACCTCCTTCCTGGACGTTACGATGAATGGTGATTAAAAGATTGTATAATCAAAAAAACCCATCTTTTAGTATGTGTTTGCTCAAAAGAAAAATAGAATTACCATGTGATGCATCAATTCCACCTCTATGTATATGCCCAAAAGAAATGAAGGCAGGGACTTGAATAATTTGTATACACCCGTGTTCATATAGATTATTTACAAAAGCTAAAAAGTACAAGCACCTATTTATCTGTTGACAGATGCATAGAAAAACAAAATGTGGTATTTGCACACAATGGAGTATTATTTAGCCTTGAAAGGAAATGAAATTCTGACACATGCTACAACATGTATGAACCTTGAGGATATTATAGTAACTGAAATAAGCTAATCAAAACAACAAATGCTGTGATTCCACTTACATGTGGTATCTAGAAGAGCCAAATTCTTGGGAAGAGAAAGTAGAATGGTGGTCACCATGACTGATGGCAGAGGAGAGCTGGGGCATTGTTTAATGGGTACAGAGTTTTAGTTTTGTGAGTTGGAAGAGTGCGGTGGATGGATGGATAGATTGTGCAATAATGTGAATGTGCTCAGTATCAGGTAATGTGCGCTTTAAAATGGTTAAGATGGTAAATGTTATGTGATGCAGGAGTATAAAAGAGGCTGTGTGTGGTGGTGCATGCCTGTAACCCCAGCAACTTGAGAGGCTGAGGCAGGATGACCACCAAGTTTGAGGCCAACCTCAGAAATTTAGCAGGTCACTGTCTCAAATTTTAAAAAAATTAAAAGATCTAGGGATGTGTACAGTAGTACAGTACCCTTTGTTTCAATCCCCACTACTGAAAAGCATAGTGGGGGTGGGTGAGAAAGAAACTTGTTTTTAGCCTATATTTCCTAGATTATCTGACCATAAAACTTTTTCTTTATGAAACGGTTATGAACATTTGGATGAATAATTGGAACCAAGTTTGGAAAACTTGGTCTATATACTTCTCATTGCATTCAATAAATGCAAGCTGAAATAATTTTACTTCCATGGTTAAAACTTCTATGACATGTGCTCACATGAAAGTTAAAATTCCTTGCCTTGGATACAAGTCTTTCTGATACCTAACCACATCTGTACAATTAAATCACCATGAACAGGAGCCCCACATTAAATAATATCTGACACTTAAAAATCTATGCAACTTGATGCAGGTGAAATAAGGAAAAGAAATAGACTAAGAGCGGGCAGAAGTTTTAAATGGTGTATGTGGCAGAGGAGAAATTGGCCACCAAACCAAAGGGGCCACAAGGAAGCAGCAGTTTGGGAGAGCGCAGGCTGATGAAATTGGTTAGGCCATTGGATGAGATATCATTTTAGTGATGTTAGAAATCCAGGATAATAATGGTCAACGTTACAGAAGAAAAGGAACTTGGAATCAAGAGCAAAATTGAAGGGGTTCACCTTGGCAAAGGGTGGGGGAATATGGATTTAGCTGCGTATTGTCCAAAGTGCCCTTCATAACCTGTAGTAGTGAAATGAAAGATCTGGAAGAGACAGAGTAAATAGTATCTTGGCCTCTTATTCTGAATCACTTTTCTTTTTGTAGGGACCTTCTGAAATTCTGCTTAAATAATACATTTTAAGGACTTTAATTGTATCTATTATTATAGGGAAATTAGGACAAAGATTTAAAAGAATTCCTATGGCTTTCTATTCCCTCATAAGGCAAGCTATACTAAACAATTAGTCTTCACTTGTCGGAAGTAAAGAATGTGACACTTTATGGTCAAGGAAGAGAACAAAAGGTGTCTGACTTCTGGAGTAACATACTCAAAATACCCTGTCCCTGTGCCAAATGAGTTGAAATTGCCTAATTTTCACTCACAATTTTGCAGAGTAATACTTGCTATAGGAAAACATCAAGTTTTAAGTGAAGGAAAAATTATATTCCTGCCAAATCTATTATTGCAAGAGATGTGGCTGAAGCAATGCTGGAACCTAAATATGTAAATAAGGGTGGATGAGGGGCTTGCATCCTTCAGGATCAATGCTCTGCACAATGCTGAGTACACAGTAGGTGCTCAAAAATATTTGTTGAACAAATGGATCAATGATCAAATTGGTTTCTGAAGGTCAAGAACTGTTAGCATCGAAGAGCTGAGCTGCAAGGAAATGTATGTTGTGAGTGCACTTTAATATTTTCACTGACATCTGAGAGTTAGGGGAGGGATCACAGGGTGTAAAGAGTGTGAGCTCTCGGGAGAGAAAGCCATGGTTTATTGTACTTCCACAAAGGTCAGTCCTGGGGAGTATTAATTGTGAGGGAGCCTAAAGAACATTTGGGCTGAATGTCAGGGGAAGTTTTTGAAGAGAAAAGTGTTAAACTACAAAACAGAGCCAGAGGTAAGGACCCAAGGGAATCAGTAGAAGTCTCAATGGATAAAGAATTTACAAGGAGACTGAACCAAGTCCTGGAGAAGTGGGAGGAGACACATGCACCCTGGGGAGGTATGTACTAGGAGAGCTTTCAGGTTTTTCTTTTCTTTTTTCCTTGTCTCTATATTGTGTACAAATATTCTGGAGTTCCCTAAAATGCAACAAAACAAAACAAAACAAAACAAAAAAACAAACTATGCACGTGTGTGGTTCATAGTGGGACCTTTGTAATGTGGAGGATATTACCATGCTACAATAATGCCTAAAGGAGCTTTTGTGTTTGGGAAATGATGCTACAATCAGGTAAGATGCTGGGAGAGCAAGCAAGAGACAGATGATTCATTCTGTAGTGCTTTGAGATGGTGTATTTATCAACCATTCATATGATTAAATATAAATGTCTACAATAAAGTTATGAAGCCCAACTCTAATTAGAAAAAGTGAATTAGTGAATTCCTTTCAGGTCTATGATGCTCAGAAAATTAAATTTGAGGACAGTGATGCCACATAGCTTAAAAGTACTCAAAATCTCTAATGTCCCCTGGAGCTAAAAATCCTCTAAAATCAGCCTACATAATGAAGCCTTTGTTATAGCTCAAATTTGCTTATATTATATAGAAAGAGTGCTTTGTGCTGCATATTTTGTAAGTTAATTTTAAAAGTAGAATTGTTCTCATCCAGGAAGTGAAATTGCAGGTCACTGCATAGAATTCAGCAAGGAATTTTGTTATAAAACGAAAACAGTTTCACCTCAGCCACAATACAACTTTCTTTTTTAAAAGTTAAACTCAATCCCAATACAAACTTGGCACCTTCAGCTTCCTAGTGCTGCTAACTAAATATATCTGTCATTTTAAGAAGGACTTTTTAAAAAGAAATGATATATCTCTCCAATTGAGCACTTTAAAATTTAGTAGCTGGAAATGGTGGCACACAACTGTAACCCCAGTTACTTGGAAGGCTGAGGCAGGAGGATCACGATTTTGAGGCCAACCTTAGCAACTTATTGGGACACTCCTTAAAATAAAAAATAAAGGGCTGGAGGTGGGGGATATAGTTCAATGGTAGAGAGCTCCCTGGGGTTAAGGTTCAATCCCTAGTACCACACAAAAAATTAATAAAGGTTTGTGATTTATTTCCTAAAACAATAGTATTTGTGGGAATAAATTTGGATGTCATACACATGCATACACATATATATGCATAATAAATATATACACATGGTATGCATGTTTTTATGCACATAAGAAAGAGGGAACAGTTGGGGAGAAAAAAAGAGGACATAAAGAATTGCCACTTTGAATTGCTAGAACTTATCTGCTGGAGATTCATGACCCAACAGTTGGTTTTTTTCAGTACTCAATAATTAAATCACATGAAGAATTATTTTAAAATCTTGACTTTGGGGCTGGAGCAATGGCTTAGCATTATGGCACTTGGCTGGGTTGAGCAAGGACATGGGTTCGAACCCCAGTACCATGTATGCAACAAAAGCCACATGAAAAACTAAATAAAATTGATTCTCTCTTTCTCTCACTGTCCCTCTCTCTCTTAAAAAAAATCCTGACTTTGCTGTGATATCTAATAAAATAATATTGTTTTCATGTATTTTAATGCACCATATAAAAAATCAAGCAAGTTATTTGCAATTATAGACTATCTTTTAGGTGGTTTGACTTGAAATATAGGTTATAGGGAAGGTCCAAATTTGTTGTTAGGGAATTTGTACATTTCCAGGGTGGATCATGGATGAGGAGCTGGTCAGAAATTTTCAGAAAGAGTAACTGTAGTGCTGAGGGGTGAACAAAGCCCTCTTATTGTTCTGATGGCCAGCTGGACCGTTCCCCAGGGTGCCCCAGTGGCAGCTCAAGGCAGGGGTTATTCCTCCCCCAAAGGTGCTGATGTTAGCCCTACATTCCAGATTCCCAACTAAAATGAAGAATAAAGCAGAGGCAAGTTTCCCTGATCTCTGGGAAGATCTGCAATGCTCCCCTGTAAGATGTAGCACTGGAGAGAGAACTCTATTTTCCACAGAGCCCAGGGATCAGTTTGTAGGTGTTGATTTAATGAAACTGCTTTGAACAGAAGCAAAATGCTGTTTACAAAAAAAATCTCTAGTATGAAAATAGTCATTTTTCCTTAGAATCAAAGTAATTTAAGAATTGTAGTTAAGAAAAGTCAGTAATAAGTGATATTGATCATCACTCATTTTTGCTGTCTTTTGTCATCTTTACTTTATTACGCACAGTTATCGATGCTATTTTAGAGAAGCAAAAGACTGGTGGCATCTATGACAGCTCCTTATTTCTTGACTGGCTTTGGCCTTGTAAAGAAATGATTTGAGGATGCAAGTGACAGTGTATTCTTTGTTGAGATTCTCCACTAGCCTGGCTAAGGTAGAGGTGTGGCTTTACTAAAATCATGCTCATTCTTAATCCCATCAATAGTTCCATCACCGTTCTTTAAGTTACAGTCACAAGACGGAGACTCTCACTAGTAGTAAGACCAGTCGCTCAAGCCTGTTGATTTCTTGGGATTAAGTGGCTTTTTTTTTTATTTCTGAGCCAGAAGTCCATATTTTAGATAAGTTTGTAAGTGCTCAGAGATTGTGAAGTTCCCTTTTGACATAATTTTGTTTATAAGTTGAATGCTCATAGGCATAATGAACTGTAAGAAGGTTGGTTTCATTAGAAACATAAATTAGAATCTAATTCACATCATTCTTCTTTACTAAATAATTATAGTAACAATCCATACATATTTTAAGGTACCTAAGTACAAAAAAAAATAATAATGTTTCCTGATAGGGGTTTTTCATTAGTATTTGCCACAGGGAAAAAAAAATAGATCATGGTAAAGACTTCCTTAAATATCTAGTAAAATGAATTATTATTAATTATAATTATTAATTATTTTTTGTAAGCAAAGAGGAAATTATGCCTCTGAATTAGATCAATTATTTGGACTTTAATAAAGGCTGTAAGGGTGGCTCTCACAAACCTCATCATATTGAAGGCTTTGAAATGAGGATGGCATCCCCCCTGCTACTCCCAGCTCGCTTCCGTACAACAGAAGCCATGGACACCTCCCTGGGTAAGCCACCAGTTCCCAAGCCCAGTCCCCTCTGCCACTAAAACTACCTTCGTCACTCAGAATGAGAGCAACCACATAGAAGGAAAGAAACTGCAAAAAAAAAAAAAAAAAAAAAACTGTGAAATACAGGGTGATTTTGTTATTATCCAGGTCTTGGATTGGATAATATATCCAGGAAATTTGCACACAACCCGATTCCCCTCTAAAACGCGGATTCTGTCTCTGAGCGAGTTTGAGGACCACCGTTCCCCAGCTCAGCCTCCTACACAGGCTCGCCATCCCTTTTCACAGGTGCTATCTGAGCTGCCTGGAGAACAGCCATTTGGTCTTCCTTTAAAGCTAACATGAACCATTAAAGGAAAATCAAACTGAATAAACCAGCTCAGAGACATCTGACTGTCACAAAAGACTGCCTTCCTGCTTTCATGCTCCTGGGAAGCCCTGGCTTTCAGTACTCCACGCGATCCCATCTCACAAAAAGACAGTTTGGTCTGAGGACGATGTTGACAGGACCGCACATGGGTTGTTGCTCCAGGCCTGTCTTCACTCAAAGCCCTATCTGTGCTCTGCTGCCCATCTGCAATTAGTGCTCGTCAGCTCTATGGAATTTATCTCTCCAGATTTTCTAGCTGTAATTATAGTTTCTCATTTACAATGGAACATTACACTCCTTTTGGAGCTACTTTATATACTTGGCAGTCGACTAAGGTGATCATATGTCCCATTTTTCTTTCTTTCTGTCTTTCTTTTAAAACCGGAACAGGTCTTTGTTTTTGCTGAAGTTTGCCATTTCTCCTTGTTACTGATGTGCAGCCTCCTTTGAGCTGATGGCCAAGAAAATTCTGGGCTGCTGCCTCGTTTGCCTCCAGAGACTGATGCAAAGTGTTCAAAGTAAAGTCAGTGGGTTTTTTTCAAAATAGAGTTTACCAGAAACAAGACATCTTCATACTTATGAGGACCTTGTTCTCCACTGCAAAACTTTCAAAGGCTGACAGCCTGGACTTGGACTCTCTGAGGTTTGCAAACATACTTGAAACCACTTGAAAAAAAAAAAAAGTTCCAGCAAGGGCAGCAATGCAGTGACAGACTTGATTTGATTATATATTTTTTAGTTATTTTCAGCTTCTCATCTAACACTAATCGAGCATGTTTAAAAGTATTTTCGGTTGGTTCTCTGGGCAGAACCTGAAGTCTGCTTTCTGTCAGTTCCTAGCAGAGGTATGATGGGGGCATAATTTGCTGAACCAGAATTTCCTCTAACCTATGCATATTGCTGCTGCCATGAAAAAGAATATATAGGTCCATGCAATTGGCTTTGGTTGCGTAGCACACATTTAGTGCAAAAATGGTGTGTTGCTGTGTTTCCTGAAACACACAGACTGCTGCTGCCTTATTTACCTAAGAACTGATCTACCTAATCACTGAGATAGAAACAAACATCATCCACTCCACTCCTCCAGACCATTTGAATACATTATGCATTTATTTGGTGTTTGGCTCAGGTTTAAATGAGTCATTTAATATCCCCTGCTCACAGCAGGTGAAGTTGCAACCAGCTGGCATCCACAACTCACGGGACTGTTAGCCCCTCCAGCCAGGGTGGGAGCCAGTGCTCCAGCCTTCCTGAAGAGCCCTGCACAGCTCTGCTCCAGCCCTCGAGCCAGGAGTGTCAAGCAAATCTGCGCCCTAGGTAATGAAATGGCCACGAGAACTATCAGAGCTGCAGAAAATAGATGTCACTGTCTATTCTAATGACTGGAAGGGCTATTGATAAAGCTGTTGGGGGCCGATTATCATCACAGCCTGAGAGGCTCCTTTCGACTCACCGGGCCTTTGGGGTCTGACAAGAAGTGCACCTGCCTTAATCCTTACAAAGGTCATTTTGTATGAGAGGTTAGAGGCTCTCAGGAATGGAGACTAGGGGACAGAGTTGCCACGAAGGAAGACAGAGAGCTCCCAGGTAAACTCTGCTGTGTGTTTTTTAAGAACTGCTTTTACTTAAGGCTTCACCATTCCACTAATGGAATGGCACTCACCTCTTTCTAGTGTATGTAATTCATTATGTGCTATATTTATTGTTTGTGGTATACCTACCACCTGACTGCCCACCTGCCCTCATTAGTCTACCTGGCTCATGGGGGACACTCACAGAAATAGTTGGAATGAATCTCTGTAGTGTATGCTCATTTTTGAAAACTGAAAAATGTAGAAATGTATAAATGAAATATAAAATTATCCTGACCCACTGAACAAAATCATTAACACTGTGACAATGAACACACACTATTGATATCTGAATCTACACATAAGTGTGCATGTTAAAATTACTATCAAAACCCCTTATTTATTTGAGAACACCGAGAAGTGTGCATGCGCTGGTCTCCCAGCTTCAGTCTGGTTCCTAATGAATTGGCCAACATTAGTGTTTAAGCAAGGGTCATTCTGCTGGCTCCCCATCCTCACCCTGCCTGAGGACAACATCTCAGGCATTTTTTTTCCTTTTCTCTTTTTTTTTTTTGCTTCTACTGGGGTGAGAGTGCTACTGGTATCTAGTAGGTAGAGGTTGTTAAAATTCTGTTGGTGCACACAATAGCCTCTGTCCTCTCACCAACAAAGAATTTTCTATCTTCAAATGCCAGTGCTGCCGTCACCCAGAAACTCAGCTCTACAGGTTTCCTTTTCTACTCCAGCCCCTCTGGTCACATCTGCAACTGTGATGTCTTCTCTCCTCACTAAAGAAAGTCCAACACCCATGCAGAGCTGCCATCTCTGCATGCTCTTAATTTGCAAGCCAGAGATGGGACAGGTACCCAGGCCAAGACAACCAGTACCTCCTGCTCCCACTGTGCTCTGCACATGACCCCCAGGACCCAGAGGCAGCTGGACTTATGCCCAGAGCCTCAAAGAGGTCGACTTCTGTCCATCATTCCTTGCTCAGAGTTTCACTAAGTTGGTCATGAAAAATAGCTTTGGACCTCATTTCTCTACATGTAAGAGATCAAATTGAGTTCAAGGAGCGAGTTCAGAAGCCATGATCGTCATTGACATTTTTCTCCTTTTGGCTCTGTTCTAACCCGAGACTTCTGCCCCATCCAGCTCTGGCCATAGCTCCTGTTTGTAACAAGGGTGTTAGGGGATGCTGGGAGGAGCTGAGCTGGCTACAGAGCTGTCTGCAAGTCTTGCCTATGACTTTTAAAAATGTCCTTCACGTTTTAGTATTGCTTCTGTGACAATCCATTTTTTCCCATTAAAATTTTTTATGAATGATAACACAATTTCCCATTAAAATTTTCTTTTTTTTCAAATATATAAAAAACTGCTAGTTTTCATTTTCCCAAATCCTCTTTCATGTCTTTCAGTGGCCTCATATAATTTAATTTACTTGAGTCACGTATATTCTTTAATAAATGTGTTAATGAGAGTTTTGTGTTTTGGACTGCTATGATGAGTGGTTTCTAAAAGATTATATATATTTAAACTTTTTGTCACTAAATAAATAATTATATAACTTGTATGTGATCGTTTAAAATATTTTATTAATGATAATATGTTTCCAGTTTCAGAGTTTTAATTGAACTATTATGTGAAATAATGCTAGAACCATGTGTTGCTTAACTTGGACATGTTTTGTGTGTGTTGTCAGGTGATCGTACCAAGGAATGAACCTCATAGATTGCACTTCCACAAACCAAGATGCAGTAGGTACCCCTCTGGTACACTGTCTTTTATTTATTTAACAAAATGTCACTAAATCAATAAATCATTGCTGTGCAAAACTAGAATTAAAAGTTGCTTTATCCAGGCAGATATCTCTGCATGAGGGTGACTCCAAGTTTTATGAACATATTAACAAGGTGCTTCTTCAGGGCAGATGCAGTCCCAGCCCAGAGCACACAGTGTGTGTGGCACAATGTGGGAAACTTCAGAGCCTACCACCTACCATAGACGGGACAACCTGCAGTGCAGGAGGTGATCACACCCAAACCCCACAATGTCACTTGCTTTTTCTATTTCATGTTTTATTCCTTTGGTCAAAACAAGGCTAAATAGTAGTGGTGAAAGCAGTTAGCTAGCTTTTTCTTATCTGTTATCAAGAAGCATCTAGTATTTTAGTATTAAGGGTACTAAGTTGAGATAGATTGTTGCTGATTTGAGGTCATCCATGAGCTAGTATTTACCTACATACATAAATCAATGGTTTTCCTATTTTCTATTGGTAACAAATTCAAAAATGGAAAATAGATTCCATTAATGAATGTAAAAAATGCTAACTAGAAAAAATGACAAAAATGTGCATTATATATGTGAAAATAACAAAACTTTTGCATAAAGCATTAAAAAATGCTTCCATTACTTACAATCAATTTCCCATAAATTAACATTTAAGTTTAGTGTATTACAAATGAGAGTCCCAGGATAACTCTTATATATACTGAACAGCCAATTTTGAAGCTCATCTGACAGAATCAGTTCCAGAGTGGAACTTGAAGTTAAGACTTTTCAAAAGGGAGGACTGGCCCCAAGAAAATAGATAAACAAGAATAATTTTGAAAGTGTTTTGTGATAGGGGAAAGAAAAATATATCCATGCCACTGAAAAGAAAGTCAAAGTATTTTTAAAAATTCACATTTCTATATAAAACCAATGCTAGCTTTCAAATTATATCCTGAATAAACTAAAAATAGTGTTGAAATATTTGTCAATCTGATAAAAATTGGCATTTCTACCTCATATCATTCACATATAAAAAATTCCAAAAAGATTTAAGACATAAATGTAACAAATAATTATGAAAGAATAAAACATAATTTATATAAATAAATAATAAAAGATAAAAGAGGATTTTTTTATCTGGTGAGGAATAGATTTTTGCATATTCATTTTTTCTTATCTATCGAGATAATTTTTCTTATTTGACTGATTGCTTTGAAATATAATAGATTTTCCTAGTATTAAATAATCTTTTTATCCATAGCATAAAGCACTTTTTTCTTTTTTTATTAAGAAATTTAGTTATTGTACAATCAAAAATGCATTCAATGAAATAATATAATATGTATATATTCTTAAAATTAGTGTTGGTCCTAATTTATCTTCCAGCAGTGGCAAGTTAGCTGGTTTAATTCCTAGTTCCTTGATCCATTTTGATTTGATTTTTGTTCAAGTTGAAAGATAAAGGTCTAATTTCAACTTTCTGCAATTGGCTATCCAGTTCTTCCAGCACCATTTGTGGAATAGGCTGTCTCTCTTCCATATTATATTTTGTCAAAGATCAGGTGCTTAAAGATTTGAGGGGTTGTTTCAGGGTCTTTCTATTCTATTCCATTGGTCTTCATTTCTATCTTGTTTCATTTTCCTTGGTTAGTAATGTTTTGGCTATTCTGGGTTTCTTATTGTTCCAAATGAATTTGAGAATTATTTTTTCTGTATCTGTAAAGAATGACATTGGTATCTTGATGGGGATTTCATTGAATCTATATAGAGCTTTTGGCAGAATGGCCATTTTTATTACATTAATTCTGCCTAACCAAGAACGTGGAACATCTTTCCATCTTCTCAGGTCATCTTGGATTTCATTCTTCAATGTCCAATACTTTTTGTTGTAGAGATCTTTGACTTCCCTTGTTAGGTTAATTCTCAAGTATTTTATTCTTTTCGAGGATATTGTGAATGGGACTGATTTCCTGATTTCTTTATCTGTCCTACTATTGTTAGTGTATAGCAATGCTATTGATTTGTGGGTGTTGATCTTGTAGCCTTCCACTTTGCTAAATCTGTTTATAAGTTCAAGAAGTTTACTGGTGGAGTTTTTTGATTTTCCAGATACAAGAGGATGTCATCAGCAAAAAGGGAAAGTTTGACTTTCTCTCTTCCTATTATTATCCCTTTGATTTCCTTCTCTTGCCTTATTGCTCTGGCTAGGTTCTCAAGAACAATATTGAATAAAAGTGGTGAGAGTGGACAGCCTTGTCTTGTTCCCAAGTTTAGTGGAAATGCTTTCAGATTTTCTCCTTTTAGTATTACATTAGCCAAGGGTGTGGCATATATAGCCTTTTCATAGTTTGATCCCTATCTTCTCTAGAGTTTTGAGCATAAAATGCTGCTGAATTTTATCAAAGTCCTTTTCTGCATCAATTGAGATGATCATATGGTTTCTGTCCTTAATTCTGCTTAAGTGGTGAATTACATTAATCATTTTGCATATGTTGAAACAGCCCTGCATACCTGGGATGAAGCCTGCTTGATCATGATGAATTATCTTCTTGATAAATTTTTGAATATGGTTTGGTATTTTTGCATCCAGTTTCATCAGTAATATTGGTCTATAGTTTCCTTTTTTTGATGTGTCCTTGTTGGGTTTTGGTATCAGAGTTATGGTTGCTTTATAAAAAGTGTTTGGGAGAGTTCCCTCATTTTCAATTTCTTCAAATAACTTAATAAGGAGAGGTGTCAGTTCTTCCTCAAAAGTGTGGTAAAAATCAGCGGGGAAACCATCAGGTCCTGGTTTTTCTTCATTGGTAGATTTTTAATTGCTATATGGAATTTAGTGCCTGTTACTGGGTTGTTTAGGAATTCAATATCAACCTGTGTCATTTTAGGGATGTTGTATGTGTCTAGAAATTTGTCCATTTCTTCCATATGTTCTAATTTGAAAGAGCATAGTTTTTAGAAATATGATCTTATAATTTGTTGGATTTCCATGGGGTTGGTGGTGATCACTCTCTTTTCATTGGAGATTTTATTGATTTAGTTCATTTCTCTCCTCCTTTTAGTGATATTGTCTAAGGGTCTATCTATCTTATTTATTTTTTTAAAGTACCAGCTCTTCATTTCATCTGTTCTTTTTATTGCTTTTTTGTTCTCGATTCCACTGATTACAGCTCTGATCTTGATTATTTCCTATCTCCTGCTGGCTTTGGGG
>PVKS010015237.1:0-17082 GCA_004027875.1 Aplodontia rufa | reverse complement strand
ACAAGAGGATGTCATCAGCAAAAAGGGAAAGTTTGACTTCCTCTCTTCCTATTATTATCCCTTTGATTTCCTTCTCTTGCCTTATTGCTCTGGCTAGGTTCTCAAGAACAATATTGAATAAAAGTGGTGAGAGTGGACAGCCTTGTCTTGTTCCCAAGTTTAGTGGAAATGCTTTCAGGTTTTCTCCTTTTAGTATTACATTAGCCAAGGGTGTGGCATATATAGCCTTTTCATAGTTTGATCCCTATCTTCTCTAGAGTTTTGAGCATAAAATGCTGCTGAATTTTATCAAAGTCCTTTTCTGCATCAATTGAGATGATCATATGGTTTCTGTCCTTAATTCTGTTTAAGTGGTGAATTACATTAATCATTTTGCATATGTTGAAACAGCCCTGCATACCTGGGATGAAGCCTGCTTGATCATGATGAATTATCTTCTTGATAAATTTTTGAATATGGTTTGGTATTTTTGCATCCAGTTTCATCAGTAATATTGGTCTATAGTTTCCTTTATTTGATGTGTCCTTGTTGGGTTTTGGTATCAGAGTTATGGTTGCTTTATAAAAAGTGTTTGGGAGAGTTCCCTCATTTTCAATTTCTTGAAATAACTTAATAAGGAGAGGTGTCAGTTCTTCCTCAAAAGTGTGGTAAAAATCAGCGGGGAAACCATCAGGTCCTGGTTTTTCTTCATTGGTAGATTTTTAATTGCTATATGGAATTTAGTGCCTGTTATTGGGTTGTTTAGGAATTCAATATCAACCTGTGTCATTTTAGGGATGTTGTATGTGTCTAGAAATTTGTCCATTTCTTCCATATGTTCTAATTTGAAAGAGTATAGTTTTTAGAAATATGATCTTATAATTTCTTGGATTTCCATGGGGTTGGTGGTGATCACTCCCTTTTCATTGGAGATTTTATTGATTTAGTTCATTTCTCTCCTCCTTTTAGTGATATTGTCTAAGGGTCTATCTATCTTATTTATTTTTTTAAAGTACCAGCTCTTCATTTCATCTGTTCTTTTTATTGCTTTTTTGTTCTCGATTCCACTGATTACAGCTCTGATCTTGATTATTTCCTATCTCCTGCTGGCTTTGGGGTTAGATTGTTCTTCATTTTGAAGGGGTTTGAGATGGAGCATGAGCTCATTTATTTGGATCTCTCTTCATTTTGAATGTGGACTCTCAGTGCTATAAATTTCCCCCTTAGGAATGCTTTCATGCTGTCCCAGAGGTTTCGATATGTTGTGTTTTCACTCTCTCTTCCAAGAATTTGTTGATTTCAGCTCTCAAGTCTTCTTGAATCCATTCTTCATTTAATAGAGTATTATTCAATCTCCATGAATATGTGTGTTTTCTGTTATGATTTTTGCTGTTGATTGCTAGGGTCATGGTGTTATGGTCTGATAGGATACTTGTTTAAAAAATATGTTCAGAGCTCAATGTTCCATCAACATAAGGTGAAATTTGTGGTTAACATTCATTTAGAATTTGGGAGCTATTTCACTTATGAGATGGGTCACTATCTTTTCTGTGATATTTTCTTAGTTATCTGTTGTATTGTCCTCCTGGCTTTGTAAAATGAGCATTTATTTTTCATATGCTCTACCAACATTCATGTGGTGATGAAATTAGGTATTACTGAAGAGTTTGGGGAGAATTATTAGTTCGATTAATTTTTATAATTAGTATTTAAGATATAACTTTTATTTCTTCTGTTTCTCCCACTATCAGAATTATTGATCCCATCTATTTTTTCTAGAAAACTTAATTTAACCTAACTTCTGAATTTTTGACATACATAACACATAGTATGTTCTCATGATTCTATATGTAGTCTATCTGTGTTTTGTAGCCTTAATAATTTCATTTTTTTGGTTTATTTGCTACTTTTTTGTATTCCTTAGATCTTCTAGAGATTTGTGTATTTTTTTTTTCTTTTTTTCCCCTAGGAACCAACTTTTATTTTTTTTTAAATAATTAAAATTAAAATATTAGCTTTAATTTACATTTTAGAACATTTACTTTTGACAATATTCATTAGCTTGTTTTCTTAAAGTTTTTAAGGAAATATGCCTGTGTTTTTTCTCTTACATTTGCTAGATACATAAAGTTAATACTTTCATTTTGTTTATGCAGAACTGACCATCCACAAAGTTAGAATTATGCCATTAACTAGTGCTCCCATGTCCCGTAGAGTGGCAATCTTAATGAATATGTAAATATGGTGATTACTTTTGGAATAAAATGCATATATGTCTACAAAGAAATAGCTCTCTTTTTTGTTGTTGTTTTTACAGACTCATAGAAGCCTTCAATAGAACTGATTATGGAGTTGGAATAAATATGAAACAAAGCAGGTGGTTTGGTTAGCGAAGAGAAGCATCTCAGTGTCCTTCTAGAAATGGCTGGATCAAAAGTGATTATTCTTATCCATAAGTATTATCAGTACAATGAGGAAGAGGGAGGACATGCGTTTCAAGTGGATAAGAAGAAAGGTGCTCTGAGCTGGAGCTTGTCCACTCATCTCCTTTTCCACTTGATGGCTGTTGACCCATCTCCGAGTGTTCAGTTCTGTTAGATGGCAGACATTCCCCAGGACAGTAATTTGAACACCTTCACCTGTGTGTTGAAGTCATCTGTTTGTACAATTAGGAGGAGAGATTTGGAGCATGGCTTGGAAAATGTTGCTCTTTGGGGAGTTGCTGGAATTCCTGATGAGAGAAATGCCATGTGAGGCTCCAAGAAAACAAGGAATCAGCACAGGAGTGTGGAAATGTTGTCAGCTGGGAGTGAGGGCTCTGCCTACTCCAGGCTCCCTGGCTGATGGTGCACACACCTCAGGACAGCCTGAATTTCACCACCTTCGCCTGGCACTAGGAATTCTAATACTTACCTTTCAGGGATTTTGTGAGTATTAAATGTAAACTGTGTGTAAAATATTTTTAGAACACTCTATGAAATACTTTTAAAGCACTGTTGAGTAAGTGGTAAATCTATTTTTAGTATGATGATGTGACTATTATTTCACAAAAGAGATCCCATGTCTTTTGTGATTTCCAACTTCAGGCTTCCCTGACATACCTCAGTCATATCCTTGGCACGTTTCTGTCATTCAGCACTGTAATTACTTTTATAACACAGGTAATTCAGTTCTACAAACATTTACCAAGCTCCTGTTCTGCTGAAGATGAGGGATCAGGTGAGCAGCTACAATCATGAGAGAAGCAGGCTCCGCAAATGCAGATTCTATCCACCAGGCTCACAGCTTGATTGCTTGACCTAAACAGTTCTGATTAGCAAACACCATATGTCCACCACTGTCCTCTATGCTTAATTTGCCTCAGGCATTGTTCCTTTGAGTGCCCTGGAATTTTACTGCACTTGTCCCTTTAACTTATCTTACTTTTATGTGAAATCAGATGTGAGAACTAGAAGAACCGGAGAAGAACTCTTGGCCCTTCAATGGGCCAAAGAGGAATCTGTAACATTTTTATTAAAAATGAAGTTTAGCAAAGTGTTTTAAAATAGAAATGATATAGGAGCTCAGCAGGTCAGGGAAATGCCTTCAGTAGAATTTGCCCAAGGACTGTCTTTGGGGGTAAAGATCAAAGATCAGCCGCTCGCAGCATAAAGGGTGCAGGGTTTTTCATCTCTCCTGTTCAGTAACATAAATAAGCTATAATACTGGGTGCATGCAATGGTAGTGACTCTCCAGTAAGGAAGCATAATTTTTCCATGTGAAGGCAATGCAAGGGAAAAGAGTCAACTTTCAAAGTTTGCAAGTGTAGAAAATGGGCTTCCATCTGCTACTTACGTGAACTCCTCCAGGACACTGGGAATCAGTATTTCTTTTTCACTGCGACATATTTGATTCAAAAGCATCTCAAGTTCATTGGTTTGAAAGAAAACTAGACACTATTATCTGTTTTTCTTTTCTCTGTCAGAAAATATTAAGAGGAAATTGCTCTTAAAGTGATTTTATAAAATCATGATTTCCATAATTTCACTTAATGCCATTCTATAATACATAACAGCGTGATATTTAAAATAAATACATAAAGGCAATTTAGGCCATAAATTTTTGTTTCCTTCTATGAGTGAGGAAGGCATATTGGTACTCTCCCTAGGTTGTGTTATATGAGTCATACTCCTGACAGGTAAGAAAAATCTGGTAGTCTAGCGACATACACCTGTGGGGGTGGTGTGATCTTAGATAGAGTTGATCAATAGGTGGGTGGAAAGTTCAGAAAATTTACTGCATCTACATTGTGAAATATTGAGTGTACCAGTGTCATGCAGAGATTTCTGAGAAGTGGTATTTCTGAGATGTTAATTGGTATTAAATATTTCCAAAGTATGGATATTGTCCAGTGAGTTTGAACTGAGTTAAACATGTTTGCTCAATGCATTTAATATGGAATGTCTTATACATTTTCAAGAAATAAATATAACACCCACTATATTCCAAATTTGTTAATGGAACTATATGTGTATAATCTTTCTAGTGTGTTTTTGCCAAGAATATGCTACTTCAAGCCAGCACTGTGGATATGTTCTCAAAGAATAGACTTGTTAGTTTTTTACATTGGTCTTCTAAATTCTGTCCTAGATAGAAATCAGAGTGTAGTCACACAACATCTGCTAGCATTATTTCATGTGACTGATTAGGTAAAATGCTAGTGTTTGAAGTATTGCACTACTCAGAGGAAATGTATAGAATACTTTTCTTCTGTCTAGTTATATCTGTTACTTCTGTCCTGAGGAATGGATTTTAAGAGATTTATGCCAAATAAGAGAAAGTCTGTGGAAAACAAAATGATGGCAAAGGGCATTAACAGCCTACTAATGTGAGGATGGCAGGAAACGGAAACGTTTAAGCTAGATACAAGAACATTAATTCAAAACTACTGCCACCTCTAAACACTTGAAAGAATGGCATTTAGGAGAGAAGTCACATGTGTGCCCCAACAGGAACAATCTGACCTAATATAGAGACATAACCAGGTTGCAAATTTTCTGGCTTACACTAAAGACTTACTTTACTGTAGTCAGAACTGTCCAAGAACCCTGTGTGCCCCTTTTAAGGGGAGCTGCATTCAGACTCAAGCTGAATGAGAGCTCAGCAGGACCATGTGAAGGGAACTAGGATAGTCCAAAGTTAAAGAATCACACTATGAGATAACAGATAAGATCTTTTTAACCTAGAGATTTTTCTAAATTCTACTGTAAAAATTCATGTTAAAATGAGAATGTAAATCAAAAATATTCTTTGTCTGAATCCCCAAGATTCTTATTTCAAGGAATTATTTAAGCAAATGCATTTGAAGTTCTTGAGGGCTACTTTGTATTTTGTAAATAAATTGAAGAATAGACTCTCTAAGTGAATAGTTCACTTCTTTGAAAAATATAAATGCACAAGTGATTTCTAATTCAATAAATATTTTAATAGTGGCAAGGTAGAGAGATCCATGACAAAATCCAGAAAATAAATTCAGAGCATTGGCCCATATAGACACTAAAATTCTGTTGTTTTATATAGAAAATTTAACAGCTGTTCTAATGGCATTAGTATATTCACCTTGAAATAATATTGAAATAGTAGCTATCTTTTATTAAGATAATTTACTCTGTGCCAGATATATTTATGCCATCTGGTAGCTCTGTGCATAAGAACTATTATTAATGCAACTGTTAGTATTACAAATGACAAAGCAGGAGCTATAAGAAGTGAGACAGCTTTCCTAGTCACTGTGGCAGAAGTTTTTAGTTGTTCAGAACAAAAACACGTTTTTTTTGTTTGTTTTTTTTGCTGGGGCAAAAAGGCATTTTCCATTTTCTGGCTTCCTCTGCAATCCAGAGTTCTAGTGTGTGGGCGTTTGGGTGCTTATGTGGGATGCTGGCCAGTCATATCACCCCCATCTCCTTTTGCATAGGCTTTTTAGCATGCTTTCCCCTGGGTGATTCTGATTATGGTCCTAGATAATTGAAAGAGCTTCTCTGATCCAGGGGAAGCTATGTACAGGTTGTCCAGTTGTCCAGGAGGTACCTGCTAAAGATTTCTTTCCACCTGGAGGTCCCTAAGCTGGGATGGTACCTGGTCAACTCAAGGGATGCTCTTTCTTAGTGAGTATAAATATGATATATGTAGAGGAGTAATCAGCGAACACTGGAACAAAAGATGCTGAGGGACTAACAAGCAGAGCAGCAGAGAAAGCCCTGATGTGGGAAGTTACTTGTGACAGTGCCATGTGACTGCTAAAGAATAGTAGTGATCTTTCTTATGCCCCACATAATTTATATCGACACACCCTGCCCATTGACCAGATCTATTAGCTTTTTTTAATTATAAATGTACCAAGTTACCACAAACTTAGTAGTTTAAAACAACACAAACTTATAATCTTACAATTTTGAAAGTCTCAAATCTGAAGTGGGTCTTACTGGGCTAAAATTAAGGGGTCACTAGGGCTGGGTTCCTCTACAGGATCCAGGGGAATCTGTTTATTGCTTTATTCAGCTTCTAGAAACTGTCTTCATTTCTCAGCTCATGAACCCCTGTTGTCTTCAAAACTAGCAAAGGCTGGTGAAGTCATTTTTACAATGCCTTTTCTCTGGTTTGGCCTTTTCTACTGCCCCCATTTAAGGATTTTTGTGATGATATTAGGTCCACCCACATGGTCTAGGATAACCTTTTCAAAGTCAGCAGATTAACAACCTTAATTGCATCTGCCATATCAGGTGCAGTTTCCAAGGATTAGGATGTGGACTACTTTGGGGGCCATCGGTCTGTATGCTACCAACTGTAGTACAACTATTTTCTGAAAAAATGAAACTATAAATATTAAATTCAATTATTGTTTCTTGCAACATCAACCACTGATATTTATCAATAAGAGTTAAGCCATATGTCAAGAACAGGTTACAAAATCACTTATTTAGCAAGTGCAGGTATACCATGATATTTTAAGTAAGGATTTTGTAGCAGGAAAGGACATTGGGAGCAATCCTTCTATATGTGGCTCTAATATATCTCAAATTTAAGCCCATTAGATGATAATTTGTCTGGTACTCAGAACCATGGAGTGTTAAAATATTCTGACATAAGGTTTAAGTAACAAATACAGATTCTTAGGTAGTTTTTCTTTTTTTTTTTCCCCAGTTAATGCCTTATATACTGGTGTTTATGGAAAAAAAGTTAAAAACAAGCAAACAACAAAAACCCCCACAAAAACAAAATGCATATGCAGAGGCCCAGAATAAGAATTTTAATTAAACATGATTACTAAACATGTGCATTTGTCTCTGCTTCTGACAGGGATTAAAGCAAAAAATAAAATCTACCAAAAGGATAAACAAATGGAGAAGAAACAATAGATAAAAGAAGAAACTCAGTTTCAGTAAAGGAAAGAAAATGGGGGAGTGGCCACTGCCTTAGCAAAAGGTGCCCATGGAGGGCTGGAGCAGTGTCTCGGTGGTTATGGTGCTTGCCTCGCAATGGCGAGTACTCAGGTACAAACGCCAGCATCACATACACAACAAAGTGTTGGAGGAACAAAGTTACATGAAAAACTAAATAAAAATTGCTTTTCTCTCTCTCTCTGTCTCACTGTTTCTGACCCATAGAGGGTAGCCAGAAATATAAACAAGGTGAAGAAACATGCAGACCTTAGGACAGCCCAGAACTTGATGACCTGAGATGCTTGAGAAGCACATAAGGACACTTCAAGGCAGACAGATTGGGTGAAAGTTGTTCACAGAGCCATTTGGTTTTCTGATCTATATCCCTGCTTGTTGAGTTTTGGGTCAGTGACACCATGTCTAAATGTAATAACCTACCAGTGATCCCACTCCACATTCTAAAGTTAACATGATCTGTCTGTTCACATAGAGCTTCCAATCAGATTTTTAGTCTGTGGTTGTTAATAGACAGCCAAGAGTCATATTGGAGGAAGGGCTCCAATAGAAAAGAACAGAGCACAGAAAAAATGGATATAAGATAAAGTACAAGAAAATCAACCTAAACAGTACTGTTAATTGCAGAGTAAAAACAATTCATTCACAAAATAAGGACAATTAGTAATGAAGAATTCATGGAAATGATCAAATAAGCAAAACATGAATATTTTCTAGACAAAGATATAAGTCTGGATTGACAAAACCCAACAAGCAATCATTACAATGAACAAGAGATAAATGAAACTCAGACCTAGAAACATCATAGAATTTCAGAGTATCAGGGATAAAACAAAGAATTTTCTGGACAATTACCAAGGTGGGTGGGGTAGGCATGAAACAGTATATGTACATAAAAATGGAAAACAAAGTGACAGGAGTAATGCTAGATCTTAGAAGAGAGTGGAGCACTGTCTGCAAAGCTAGGAGAAAACATTATTTTAAACCCGGAATTTTATACACAGCATGGTGGACATTGTGTAGCCTCAAATGATGCTGAAACCTCAGTTGACACTTTGGTTACAGCTTTGGCTCCTCATGTTGCTGTTCTTGTACATTTCCTTCTCTTTGAGAGTGGGTAGGACCTGTGGCTTGATTCTAAAATATAATAAAGGTCACAGGATGTGCATGATTAGCTGGTTATATATTCTGGGCAATTGTAACAACTCTTCTATTGGAGTGTCTTTCCTTCTTGCTGGGTTTGAGAAACCAAGCAACCATTTGGGAAAAACTCAAAAGACAAGAAACTGCCAGCTAGAAAGTGTAAGGAAGCAAATTCTACCAATGATTTCTGTGAGCTCTGAAGCCAGTCCAGAGTCCAACCATAGATGAGATGGAAACCTCAGTTGACACATTGAATACCACTTTGATTGCATACTCATGTCTCATGAAACTAGCTTTTGATTTAACCTGCAGAGACTTTGGAAATATTGTTATGTAATAATAGATAACTAATACACCTAGTAAAATGATTCAGTCATATGGGTAGAATGAAGAGATTTTCAGACATGTTAGGCCTAAACAATCTTGACTGAAATTCAACTCCCCTGAGCTGTACGTCTGTCAGAAGTGGATTGCATTCAAGAAAACCTAAGGCATGAAAGAGTAATGAGTAACAAAAAGAGACAAAATATTGTACTGGCATGTGGTAATTATGATAGGAGACCTTCACTTTCAGAAATATCAGGCCACTTAAAGAGAGATCCATACCAGCTCTGCCTTTGTAATATCACACTATGCAGTGGACTGTGCTATGCAAATAATATACAAATAAATTAATGGGCAAGAGAATTAGTGAACTAGTGGAATAACTATATGAAACTCAAAGCAACTTGGTGCAGACTATATATGTAGTCAGATTGGTACATATAGCTAACTCTGTCATGTTCAATGGTATCTTCAATTGCAAAGAGCTGATGTACTTGTTTTATTTATTGTTCTATTCCCAGACCCACAAACATGATGAGAAATTGATATTTAAGTAAAAGAGTAAAATAATTAAACTTCAAAATAAAACATTCAGGATTCTTTAAGTACACAATGAAATATATTGACAATAATCTAAACCAGATTTTATACTATTTAAAGTTGTTCAAAATGTGCACATTTGCTTCAAAAAACTAAATGCCAGAAAGCTTCTCATCAATTACAGACAGATACAGTTCAGAAGAAATTCAAGATAATTAGAATATATACTTTCCATTTCTCCACAATCGGAAATTCATATCATTTTAATCATCAATATACTTCCGCAAGTTTGTCATCTTGTCATGAGACATGAAGGTAAAGGCAGGGTAACGATGGTTATTATGCTATTTAGTTTTTGACATTCTGGGCATTATTAACTCCAAAAGAGATAATGTTTTCTTTAATGTATTGGAGTGTTAGGCAGAATGTAAAAGAGCATTTACCCCTATCCTGACCATCACACTAATTGAAATGAAAACATTGCAGTGTGCATTAGGGGAAGCAGATAGAGTCTCTGAAGTAATTCTATCCCTGTGCTGGTTAATTCTTTTTTTTTTCTTTTAAGTTAGATCTCTACTTCATTGCCTGGCATTAATGAATTTCAGTAATATAAAGAGCAGATGAGAAGTGAAGAACTAGCTCTAAATGAGTTGAAACAGCAGCAGGCCACTAAGAAGAGGTGAGTTTGCAAGTTCTTCCCAGTAGTTCCACTTAACAAGAAGCAGTGGAGCGAAAGGAAAGCTGGCTATAGGGGAGTCATTGTTTTTACAGTATAGATTCTATGGGCATCTGAAACAGAGAAGGTGGTGATGCTGTCTCTTCTGGTAACAGTAGGGTCCTAATTAAATTCTTTAAACTTATCTGCATGGGTCCAGAATTTATAAAATGAGTAATCATTTCAGTCTTCCAGTAGAGACAATGTTGATGAAAATCACAATTAGAAATATAAATTTGGGACTGGAGCAGTGGCTCAATGATTACATCACTTGCATGGCGAGGATGTGGGTTCCAACCTCAGCACCACGTACACGGTGAAGTGTCAGAGAAACAAAAGCCACATGAAAAACTAAATAAAATTGATTCTTTCTCTCTCTCTCTTTCAAAAAAAGAAATATAAATTTCATATTACATTATACTCATACCTGAGCTAAAATTCCTGCTGCTACTTTACAGATTCAAAAAGTTTCACTACAGTGACCACCCATCCCAGTTTGCCTGGGATTTTCTGGTTGTAGCCCTGAAAGTTCTGTATCCCAGAATACCTCTCAGTTCCTGGTAAAGTAGGACAGTGGCCTCTCTAAGGCACTCTATTGGGCTTCCATCTTGGCAGGAATGCAATTAAGGAGGTGACAAGTTATATGAAATCAAAGGTATTGGAATTTGTACTTCCAGGATGTATTTATTTCCATTCTAGTCACCTATATATAAGTCTTGCCACATCATGACCATAAAGACCAAGTCACAATACTGCTTAGCCCAAGAATGAATATTCAATATTTATTGAATTCCTCTTTGAAACTTCTTACTCAGCAGTTCTCCTCGTAGGGTTTACATGTAAAACAAAGATCATATACAAATATAGTCTTCCAGTAGAGAAAATATTGAAATTTTATATATATATATATATGTATATATAATTGTATATATATGTAATTATACAATTATATATACATACATTATATATATATATATATATATATATATATATATATATATGGAGAGAGAGAGAGATCCTTTATAAAGAAGATGTGTCATATATACATGATGGAATTTCACTGGGCCATAAAGAAGAATGAAATTATGGCATTTGCTGGTAAATGGATGGAACTGGAAAGCATCATGCTAAGTGAATAAGCCAGTCTCAGAAAGTCAAGGGTTGAATGTTTTCTCTTGTGTGCAGAAGCTAGACCAAAATAAGGTAAGAAAGGGGAGGTTATACCATGAAAACAGAAGGGAGATCATTGGAGTAGAGGAAGAAATATTGAAGGGAGATCAGTGGAATAAAGGATGGGGAAAGAGAAGGGGGGGAGCAGATGGGAAAAAAGAGGAAGTGTGAAATGAAATTGAATTTCACTTTTATGTAAATCTATTAAGCACCAACCAAAAACAAGTAGTGAATAGAAGGAAGACCAGTAAAGTAGAGGAAAGGGAATGGGGAGGGGGGAAGGGAGGTAAAGAGGAAAGTACTATGGGACTGAAATGGAGCAAATTATATTTCATGCATGTATGATTATGTCAAAATAAATCCTGATATTATGTATAACTATAATTCACTAATATGAACATTAAAAAGATATCCTTGGGCTGGAGTGGTGGCTCAGTGGTTATGGCACTTGCCCAGCTCCTGCAAGGACCCGAGTTCAAACCCCAGCACCATGTACACAACGAAGTCTTGGAGCTACAAGGGCCACATTAAAAAACTAAATAAAATTGATTCTCTCTTTCTCTCTCTCTCTCTCAAAAAAAAAAAAAAGATATCCTTTACGCTACTATTTATAATAGCAAAAATTGGGAATCAATGTAAAGGATTAATTTAGTCAAACCCATTATATTTATATAATGGGAGCCTGTACAGTCATTTCAATTGCATTTTTGTTAAGTTATCTAATGATGTGAGTAAAGGACTCAAAATTAGTTTTAAAAGGATAATATATATAAAAATATAATACTTAATAGGAAAAAAAGATAGGAAAGATGTACACCAAAATGTCAATAATAGTTTTTCTTTGGGATATTATGAGTTTTTTTTTATTGATTTTATGCCATTATAAGTTTAATGCATTTTTTAAAATCATCATAAGAAAATGATTTTTTAGAAAACAATGGTCTTAGTCCATTTCATGCTGTTGTAACTGAATAGCATAGACTGGGTAAATTTTAAAGAATGGAGATTTATTTCTTATGGTTTTGGAGGCTGGGAAATCCAAGTTCAAGTTGCTGGCATCTGAAGGGCCTTCTTGCATCCTATGGCAGAAGGCAGATGGGCAAGATATCTCATGCAAAAGAAAGGGAAGGGGCTGAGCTGTACCTGTTATCAGGAACATACTCCTGTGATGATGGTAATAGCCTATTCACCAGAGCTCATGAACCCCTTACCTCTTAGAGGTCTTTCCATCCAACACAGTTCCATTGGGGATTGAGTTTCTAACACCCGAACTTTAGGTTTCTTATTTAAATCATAGGAACCATCAACATGTTGATTAGTGGTTCTTCAACTTTAGTGACCTAATGAGCGTCTGGATACTTTTCTAAGCCAGATTTTCTGACTCCATATTCAAATATTCTGAATCAAGCCTGAGTGAGGTTTCTGAAGCTGCAATTTCACCCTGAAAGATCCTAATGCATGCGTCATGAACCGCTTGGAGAAGCACTAACTGGGAGTGTCTATCTTTAATCTATTTGTCTCTTCTTTTGGTCTAACATGCAGATGGAAGAGGTAGTCCCATACTCAGTGGGACATCAAGGCACTATCAACTACCCAACAAAATTCACCTCAACCACTGATTAGTGATTGAAGTTCACCACTGGATCTTTATTTCTTTAGACATAATTTATTACTAAGGGATTGTAGCAGAATCACCTTGGGAGCTCTGTGAATGCCTGCACACATGTGTGCCTGTGCACACACATAACACACATAGATTCCTATTTTAAAACCTGTGGAATCAGAACCTTGAAGTAGAAGGCTAAAACTGCATTGAATGGGTCTGCAGGTTCTTCTGATACCTTCCTTCTTTAACAACTACTACTGTGATCTAACATTCAGGTTCTTTTTGAAACACAGTGCTCTTATCAGTTATAAGCTTCTAAGTAAAGCTGAATGTGTCAAATATTTTCTTGGAAGCAGATTTTAACAAAGACAGGGAAAAAGCATGAAGATTGTGTGTGAAGAGCAAAAGGAGTGATTAAAAGAAAGGCAAATAAACAATGCAAAACAGCCATGTGACTTCTGGAAGTTTCAGAGACAAATTGTTAAGTTCATCATTTATCTTTGGCAAGCTCCTGACACTGCAATGGTGCATTTACCAACTCTAAAAAATAATTAGGTGCTATTGGTGAGTAAAGTTTAAAAGTTAAATTTTAACAATAGCTGAATAGTCAATGCAGCAGAAAGTAGCCATGTAATTAGTACTTTTTTGCAAGACCAGTAAGTGGTTCATTATCAATTATGCTGCACTTATGCAGATTTGCTTTAGACTTATACCTCCAAGGCCACACTCCCCGCATTTCTTTATTTCCTCCTTAATTTAAATGGGTGGTCTTCAAGTCTGTGTCTGTGATATGTTCTCATTCCAACAAGGTAGGTCAGTTCAGAGGGGAAAGAGGCAATTTCTGCCACACAAAATATTTTTAATGGAATGCATTTTAACATCTTACCTGCTAGTTTCCATGGCTAGTTCACTCTTTTGAAGAATGAGGTGAGAAACAGATAAGTTTTCTAATGCTGAGGTGGAGGTCATAGGAGCTTTTTATCAGAGAATAATGACGGCCTTAGAACTGGCCTGGCATCCTGTTGAAGACCTGAGAAATGCTAAGGAAGCTGTGTGTGTATGTCAGGGAACAGAAAAGAGTTTGGGAAGCTAAAATTTTGTGCTGGAATGTTTCTGTGTTTAGAAACTTACTCCACTTTTTCATCTCAGTTTACCAGAGAATGGGGAAGAGCATTTTTCCTAAAGAGTACTTATAAAACAAAGTCACTTAAATATAAAAACACGGAGAAAGCTAATTATTCCACAGAGCATGTTCACTCTGAAAAGGAATTATAATAATGAGAATAGGAAAAGGTCAGTTGGAAAGATAGTGCATGATTAAGTAAAGAATTAATCAGTTCTATTCAAACTCTCCCCTTTTACCTTCCTGGAGTAGGTTGCAAAGTGACTTGTGTTAATGAAGCTAGTTAACAGAGGCAAGATCAGTTGGGAGAGTCAGAGAATCAGTAAGCAGGGTTATATTTGAGTTATTTGAAGATGTAGCCCAAACCTGCACACATTTTAGCAATGTATGTCTGTATGTACTTGACCCCAGTGAATGGAGCTTGTTGTCCCAAACACCATGTGAGTGGCCCGAGTGTCAGGAGTGCCCTGCTCAGTCATGGAGTATCCATGCTGAAGTACTACACCTGTAGTTCTTCATTTCTAGGCTGGATGTACAGGTGCACCACATAGCCAGAATATAGGCTCTGGTTAAGTCTATGTGGACTGAGGAAGCAGTTCTACTGAACTTCTCTGAAGCATCGCTTAGTTTTGTGAGAGCCTTGCACAGATTAAACATTCTAGAACACCTAATGTTCCACTGGTGACCTGATTGAGTGGTACAGGCTGTTAGACCTGGAAAGGAATTTCTGTGTCGTCAGCACCATTTTCAGATGAGAAGTCCGAGTCCTCAGAAGTCAATACAATAATGCTGACATACATGCCACCTAAGGGTGGATGCATGCTTTGCCAGGTAGTTGTCTGGGTTGTCATTTGCTCCCAGAAACTTTCAGAACTGGGAAGGATGATTAGTTCCATTAATAAATTGGAGCACTGAGAGTTAAGTATCTTTGTTTTTTAATTTAATTTTATTTTTATTTGTTAAGTATCTGTTTGAAAGCAGTCAGGAATGGTCGTGCCCTGAGTGGAACACAAGTTAATTGAATGCAAAGAGTACCCTCTTTCATTTGTAGGAGTTCCTCAAGTCTGGCTCATGTTCAGAAGCACCCACCAGAGAATGATAAGCTGGCTTTAGCAGCTCTGTCCTCTGCTGCACTGCCCTGGAGGATCTTGCCTGAGGTCTGGAGGCACTGAGGGAGCCAGATGGGTCTGCATAAAGCGGTACCAGCTACTGGAATTCCTCCTGTCTACCACCCTTGTGGTTTCTGTTGTCTATCCCAATAGATCTAATTCTAGAGCCAAAACTTTCAGTCTACCATTTCTCCTGTGCTATTTGCAGTCAGTCGCACTCTGAACCCTAACCCAGGTGACTGTTGATCTGCTTCCTGTCTATAGACTTGACTTATTTGAAATTTCAAAAAAGTGAAATCATAAAATATTCTTACCTCATTCACTTAATTTTTTGAGGCTCCTTCATAACGTAGCAAGTTTTCATGATTTGTCCCTTTTCTTTGCAGACTAGTAGCTCATAGAGAAGGTTTACTTCCAGGAAGAAAATGCAAACTTGTTAGCTTAATGATAAATGAGAAACCTTTTATAACTGTCTGTTACCTACTGTTCCCTTCTACTGATACTTCCCTCCTTTGCACAGCCTGACACTGTGCTACTTGCAGGTTTCAAGTGTACCATGTCTCTTTTCTTATGTGCCTTTTCTAATAATAGTAATACTATAAGGAATTGAAGAAAGCTCTACCTGCTTTGAACACCTTTGTGCTGCTTGGTCCAATCCCCCATCACATTCTACTCTACATTTCTTTCTTTGACTCATTTTTTTGGAAGTCTTATTTTTAATTTTTTGAGAAACCATACTATTGTTTTTCTTTTTAGTTATGCATAGCAGTAGGATTCATTTTGACATGATTATAAAAGAATGAAATATAATTTGTCCTAAGCAATATTTCCCCTTTCCCTCTTCTCTTTGACCATTTCCTTCCCTCTGTGCTACTGATCTTTCTGCTATTTACACATAGTTTTTCTTTCAATTAGTGTCTTGTTGGTGTGCATGATAGTGAGATTCATTGTGATATATTCAAGTATGTATGTAAGAAAGTTAGGTCAGCTTTGTTCCACTATCTTTCCCTATCCCCTTCCTCCTCCTCTCCCTTCATTCCCCTTTGTCTACTCCACCGATCTCTATTTTGCCTATGAACTTTCAAAAATTCAATTCAGGCCAGGCATGGTGGTCCACCCATGTAATCCTAGTGACTTGGGAGGGTAAGGCAGGAGGGTCACAAGTTCAAAGCCAGCCTCAGCAACTCAGCTAGACTCTAAGCAACTTAGTGAGAACTTGTCTCAAAATAGAATGTAGAAAGGGTTGGGGATGTGGCTCAAATCCAGGGTAAATAAATACCTTAAAAAATAACAACAACAACAACAACAACTCAACTCAGAAGTCACCTGCTTTAAGAAGGCCTAATACTGAGGATGCCTCTGAAGATGACCGAGCTGAAGGGAGGTGGCTTTTTCTGTGACTCCGAGTTTTATTTTTTATTTTTATTCTCTTTTTTCTCTTCCTGTCTGTTTTAGTTTGTGTTTTTGTACGTTTGCTCATCTCCTTCTCCTCCCTCCTGAAAAGAGGGATTCTGATCAGTGCAATTAGTATTGGAAGGATACTGTGCTTGACCTCCTTACTTTACCCTTTTGCGATCTCCCAAATCTTATTAATATCTCCTTTACCCCTCCTATATTTTACCACTGCTATTCCTGCTTTCCCTAGGGCCTGCTTTTACTTTCCTTTTTCCTTTTTTGTTCTTTAATTTATTCTTTTATTTTTTTTCTTTTTCTTTCTTGTTCTTTCTCTCTTCAGCAGATCCTATACCTCCTTCAATTTCTCACTGTCCACAATAGGTCAATATAGCAAACTAGCTCTCAATGTCCTTGAATTGAAATGAACCATGCCTCAAATTAACCTCTTTGCCCCTAACACTCTCAATTCCTAAACTTTATCCTGTTCTCTCTCTTCCTCACTCAAAGCCTTTAACCTATTCCCGTCCCATTTTTTTTTCTCCCAC
>PVKS010015236.1:29296-46604 GCA_004027875.1 Aplodontia rufa | reverse complement strand
AAAAAAAAACAAAAAAAAAAAAAACAAAAAAACTCATCCCCCAAAAAAACCCACAAATAAGCTAATCAATCAATGGACAAAAGAACTAAAAAGAAATTTCTCAGTAGAAGAAACACAAAAGGCTAATAAGAATATGAAAAATAATGTTCAATATCTCTAGCAATCAGGGAAATGCAAATCAAACTACATTAAGATTTCATCCCACACCAGTCAAAATGGCAAAGATCAACAATACAAACAACAACAAATGCTGAAGAGGTTGGGGGGGGTGGGAGGGAAGGAACTCTTGTATATTGTTGGTGAGACTGCAGACAAGTACAACCATTCTGGAAAACAGTATGGAGGAAACCTCAACAAATAAGGGATGAACCACCTTAAGACCCAGGAATCCCACTCCTGGGTATTTTCCCAAAGGATCTAAAATCAACATACTACAGCAACACAACACATCAATGTTTATAATAATAGCACAATTCACAGTAACTAAATTGTGGAATCAACCTAGATGCCTGTATTTAGATGAATGGATTAAGAAACTGTGATATATATTAATACACACACACACACACACACACACACACACACACACAAGGGAGTTCTACTCAGCTATTAAAAAGAATGAAATCATGGCCTTTCCCGGAAAATGGATGGAAATGGAGAAAATCATGCTAAGTGAAATTATCCAAACTTGAAAAGTCAAAGGTCAAATATTTTCTCTCATATGTGGAAGCTAGAGTAAAATAAAGGAAAGGGGAAAGAATGGGTAAGATTACATAAAAGAAGCATTCGAATACAAATTAATAGAGGAGCTAAAGGAAATCTAGCAGAGTAAAGAGAAGCTGAAAGGGGAAGAAGGAAGAGGAAAAAGGAGTGAAAAAAGTTAAGTATTTTTGCACCTCTATGATACTAAATAGTTCCCATGTAATCAATAAAAACTGAAAAAATAAAAAGAAATCATCAAAGGGAGATCAGTAGAAGAAACACAGCAGGAGTAGGATGAGGTGAGGGTTAGGGTTAGTGCTGGAGAGGGAACTGACTAAACTATATTGTTTTCTTGTGTGCATGTATGAATAGTTAATAACAAATCCCATCATTATGTACAACTATAATGCACCAAAAAATGTGGGGAAAATGCATTTATCAATGTTGCTATTCATTATTTGGGGGCATTTTGAATTCAGACTTTTCCTTTAAATATGATATTAAAAGTGTCTCAGGTAACCATGATTAAAATAAAACTACAGCCAAGAAATCCAGCTGTCAAGAACAAGATATTTCATCACACAACAGAACTGCTGATTTACCTGGGAAAGTGTTTCATAGCTATACAAAGTTTTTCCAATCTCAAACATTATCTGAGCTGCTACATTTGAGTATTTTTCTATGCAGAAGGGTTAGTAATCACAGAATATTTTTTTTAAAGAGAGAGAGAGAGAGGGACAGAGGAAGAGAGAGAAAGAGAGAATCACTTTTATTTATTTTTTTCACCTGGCCTTTGTTTCTCTGACACTTAGTTGTGTATGTGGTGCTGGGGTTTGAACCTGGATCCTCACGCACACCAGGCAAGTGATTGAATATCTGAGCTGTAGCAATCACAGAATTTTTAATCCATCTCTGTCACTTAATAATTGAGAAAGAGGATACATAACGGAGGTGACTGCCTCAGACTCCAGGAGATACTAGGAGCTGTCTTTTGTCAGCAGAGAATGTAACATTTTCTAATTTACTCCCAAAATTGTAACAACTGGAGTTATGCTGGAATCCTACTGAATATTATTTCTCACACCCAAATGGTATACAAAGAACTAAGGAATAAAAACATCAACACATGCATAATATTTAATGTACATGCTTCTCAACCTCAGCACCATCAACATTTGGGGCCAAATGATTCTTGGTTGTAACAGTGTAGCACTGCAGAAAGTTGAGCAGCACCCCTGGCCTCCACCCACTTGGTGGCAGCAGCATCCTCATAACTGACAACCAAAACTATCTCCAGACACTGCTAACCACTGGCCAAGTCACCGAGGAGAGAATTGCTAAATTAAGAAGTCTTTAAATTTGGTAAAACTTCTCATTTTACTTTTTCCATGATAATCTTATTGGGAACTCTCAGAATTTTCTCCTTAATAACTCTGGCCCCTAACAACATGCAATCAGACTCAATGGACTCATCTCCATATTCTGTATCGTCAATTTATAGGTTGTACAAATTAGAGGATGTTGTGTAAGTACTGTCATGGCAGTCAGTGACAATCACCAGAGACAAACGCTTCTGAAAAAGAAACTTTACAACTCATGGTAAAAACTACTTCAAACTATTTGATTCTCAGATTTACAATTGAATTTTTTTTACTTTTTGTAAAATTGAGCTTCAAGCCTTTTGTGATTTTTTGGGAAAATAATCTTTCCACATTCCATCTGTCTTCCTCTATTTTATTCATTGAGAATATTGCCTATGGTACGCTCAACAATGTTTAGATCCTTGGGATACAATATTCTGCAATCTTATCCTCTCCTCCTTCTTCCCTCACTCATTTCATTACATTTTCCTCACAATATGAAACACTGAAAAGTAATGAGGCATTACTGGAATTCAGGTTTTAATGGTTTTTTAAATGATTATTGCTGATATCGTGCAATGTTCTTTGCTTTTCATGCTGACCTTCAACAAATTTTCTGATGTTCTGAGCAAGAGCACGGACACTGCTGGGTAGATTCCAAGGATCTTGCTTGATGTGAAGCCTTAATCTTTTTGGACAACTCAGCTTTGGTTCCATTTCCTGTTGAAATTCTAAATAAATACAGAAAATCTCTCTTAATTCTCAACTAATTCTCAAACAGTTGAGCCCACAAACTTCAGAATTCCTTTTTTTTTTCATCGCTATTATCCTAGAATAATATGAAGACGGTAATTTCGTTACCTAAATTACAGTAGAATATTTTAGGTCTAAAAAGTCAAACCTTAATTTATTTTCTTAGAGATGTTTCAATAAGGAAGCAAATATAGAAAAAAAAATTCTACTTTAAACATCCTCAAGAGAGTCACAGAGTGGTAGCTCTATGTCTTGTTCTGTCTGACTCCTCTGTTTGCAAATTCACATTACAGAGGTCGGTTTCCTACCGCTAGGATCTGACCAAATAGGCACCATTCTTGAATTCAGCAAAAGCAACTTAATACTTAAGTTTCTTCAATTGATACTTCTTTGTTCAGCATGGTCACTAACTATTAAAATTAAAATTTTCAATTTTATAGTGATCTATAAAAAATCTGTAACAACTGTTAATATATTTGAAAATTATCAAAATCTAAGTAGAATTCAGTGAATAAATAGGTGAAACCACGTTTTTCTTCTTCTAAAATATATTTCCTCTGTGACTGTATTGTCTATTACCTTTTGTCTCCTGATTTCTTGTATTACTTATCTTTTAAACCTTACCTTGTAATCCTCTACCTGGTGTGAGATACTTGGTTTGCTCAAAGGCCCTCACAACAGCTTGTCCTTTCAGGAGATTGGTAATTGAATCCACCTGCCAATAGCAGAGTTCCAGGAGTTATGTACTTCTCATAATACACAATAAACATTCCTTAGAGGAAATTTTATAAAATATTTTTTCTTAAAGAAATAATTATTTTTGAAATTGCATAATGCTTACAAAATCTTTGACTAAAATATTCTAATACCTGTTCACCTGATAACAGTTCCAATGACATGCTATCTTACCATACATTACTATAAACTAAAAATTTACTTCACAAATAAAAGTTATTAAGAAACTAAAAGTTATAGAATCATTTTCAAAGTGATAAAAGCTTTAACATTTAAAATTTTGGTTATGGTTATAATATTTTGTCATCCAAAGCGCCAACAAGAACACCAAGACAATCTTGTACCTGATGAAATCAGGACTGGTGTTGAAGGAAGAATGAGAAAAGGTCAAAGTATTCAAAAAACCCACAAAAAACCTCACAAATAATCCAATAGCTATCTTCTATGTATTTAACACTTTTAATTTTCTAAGGACTATAAAATATATTCACAACAATCTTTTGGCTTGCTTGGATAAAGAAATCTCTATTCCTCTTTTAAACTGAGGGCAGAGGAGGAACAGACTGAAGCCTTTCCATTCTAGATCCAGGCTCTTTAACCATGCCTGAGAAAAGGATTCCTGAGTTTACTTTTTGGGAAAAAAAAGACTCAAAGCCACCCCAACATACCTGGCTGAAAAGATGCTCAAGGCAGCTATGTATCTTGTCCTGTTTATCATGAGAAATGCGAACACTTAGAGGAAGTTCGTCACCTAGATGCAAAAACAACAAAAAGAATCATTCATGTATGTTTAACATTCTAAAATATTTTCACATAAAATAAAGTTTTAAAAAAATTGAACACCAGCTTTTATTCCATGTTAGTTGTCATGTACAGAAAAAGAATTCCAAAAGGTTTCAAAGCACCAAGCACCTAAGATGTCAGATCACAGCTCCTCCTCAAACGGGACAGCAGAATGACACACAGAAAAGACCCTGGTTGCCCCATGCTCATGACTCTTTCAAAGGGTCTGTTTTTCTAACGATGGAGGGTTGAAACAAACTGCACAGTCAAGAACTAAGATTTATCTTCGTTGGATTAAAATTCTTTGTTCTTCACAAACAAGAAATAGGACACACATAAGCTATGTAGATCACTTTATGTTTTTCTCATCATCCCTCTCCCATTTCTCAGGAACATCTGTTGTCTTTCAAAAAAGAAAGAAAGGAAGGAAGGAAGGAAGGAAGGAAGGAAGGAAGGAAGGAAGGAAGGAAGGAAGGAAGGAAGATCCTGGGGCTGGAGCAGTGGCTCAGCGGAGCTTGCCTGGCATGAGCAAGTACAAGAGCTCAAACCCAGCACCATGTACACAGCGAAGTCTCAGAGCAATGAAAGCCACATGAAAAAATAAATAAAAATTGTTTCTTTCTTTCTCTCTCTCTCTTTCACTGTCCCTTTCTCTTTAAAAAACAAAAACAAAAAAATCCTTAGTTTGAAAATCCTTCTCATACTCCCACCCCAATCAACAATGCCTAATGCTTTTAATAAAATTCGTTTCCTGGGTTCCTATAATCCTTCACACTACCAGAGAGAGACCATGAAACGCATGAGGTAAACACGAGTCTGCTTCGTTCATGTCTTTTTAATTCACCCACTTTGTAACAGAGACTGGGAAATGGACTTTATCAAGCACACAGAATTGAAATGAATATGTGCGGCTGAAATTGACAGATAAAAGGTAAAAGTGCATATGGATCAGAAACGAACCCCTTAAAGTTATCTTCAATGAGACCAGCATCAGAAAACACCTATGCCTTCCCCAAACGCACCTGAGTCCATGTCGTCGCTGTGAAGATAGGAGCTGCATTGGCTGCTGCAGATGCTGGTGAAGGAGGCGACCGAGTTCCTGTTGCTGTTGCAGTCACTGCAAAGAAGGAGTTTGATGTCACTGTGAGAAGACACTTGCCCAAGTCCTCCTGCTATTGCTTATTACACGAATTTATGAACTTATGCCACCATTATGTTTTTTGGGTTTTTCTTTTTTGGGGATTTTTTTTAAGACAGGAAGGGACAGTGAGAGAGAGACAGAAAGAGAGAGGGAGAGAGAGAGAGAGAGAGAGAGAATCAATTTTATTTATTTTTCATCTGGCCTTCATTGCGGGTGTGGTGCTGGGGTTCAAACCTGCGTCCTCACGCATGCCACCCAAGTGCCATAACCTCTGAGCCACCACTTCAGCCCCCATTATGTTTAATAATATGCTTTATACCAAGTTATGAGTAAGAAAAGCTCATTGGACTCTATATCACACTTTAAAGATGGATATGTTAAATTTGAATAAATTTAAAATTTTCTTATGTCATATATGTAACCCTAAGTGAATTTTTTAAATGTGCAATTAGAAAACTAGATTGCTTCACAATCTATTTGATGATGTCGGTCTGCAGATAGAAAATTTGCTTATAAGGACAAAGTCCTGTTTCATGATTTCGACTTCCGACCCTTCCCAGGAGCTTAGACTGGCTACATTCTGAACTCCCTTGGCAAAGCATCTTGTCTATCTCCACCTCAGAGCTCAGCACAATGAGCACTCGATAGTAATGAGCATCCAAGGAAAGGATGCTTCAAATATTTGTATGCGAATATGGATGTAACATGGATTTTAGAAATGGTGCAGGAGATCATTCTTTCCTCTTATATCAAGTAAAAGGATTTATTTAACTTTAAATTTACATTTAAAATCTCTGCCTTAGCCTAGAGGGAGATTGTGAGGGTAATTTTAATTATGTAATAACTAGAACGTGAAGTAGAAAGTATCTTTAAACATGTAATTTCCCACTGGAGAAAAACACAGGTTCCTATTAAAGAGCACGCTGCTCTCTTTAGATGTTAAAAGTAAATGAAATGGTAAAGGTGGTTAATCAGCGAGATATATTATTAAATCTCTAGAAAGAATTAGCTTTTATGTATTCATTAAAATTCCCTCCAGAAACATTGAAATTGGGATAAAATTGAAATGGTGAAGCCAGACCACCTGGTCATGTAGGCAAATTCTGCAACTCAAGTAGACCTCAGTTTCCTTTTATGTAAAATGGAGCTACTATCAGAACCTGCCACATGGGGCTGTGGTAAGGATTATTTGAAATCATCCCATTCCCCTGTGAGTCTGGTAAAAATATATTTCAGTGATAGGGAACTTGCTTAATGTGCATGAAGTCCTGGGTTCAATCCCCAGCACCAAGAAAATAAATAAATAAAATTAAATGTGTTTACTGCTAGTTATCAATTTGTGATAAACATCCCTTGTGAGAATAACTGTGATTTAATTAATTGTCACAGTACATCTCTTCACTGAAAAACACAGTATGGGGGGCTGGAGCTGTGGCTCAGTGGTCTCTGCATTTGCCTGGCAAGCACAAGGACCTGGGTTCAAACCCCAGCACCACGTACACAACCAAGTGTTGGAGCAGCTAAGGCCATGTGAAAAACTAAATAAAGTTGTTTCTCTCTTTCTGTCTCTCTCACTGTCCCTCTCTCTTAAAAAAAAAAAAAAACACAGTATGAGAAGTGAGTAGTTTTTGCCTTCAGTGTAAATGGAACAGGAGATATCGAAGCTGCCCACTCAGCATCTGAGGCTGATTGACAGCGACAGTTCTCAATGAGGTTTCAGGAAAAACAGGGATCCAAAGGAGAAAAATCACTTTCAAAGATGGAAGTTCACTGGAGGAAGCCTCATTTGAGAGTCCAGTAAGAAGATGGCAACAGACTTTGCAGAGGTTGGAACAGCATCTTCCCCACATCCATATGACAAAAATCTAATACCCAGTGCTACAGAGTACAGCCTTACTTGGAGATAGGGACTTTACAGAGTTCAGAGATAAAATGAGGTCACTGGGATTGGTAATTAATATGGTAAGACCAGTATCCTTAGAAGGGGGGAAAATCTGGACATAAAGAAACATAGAAGGAAGATAATGTGAGAAGACACAGGAAGAAGACAGCTATTTATATACATCAGGCAGGCCTGGAAGAGCTTTCTCCTCAGCCCTCAGAAGCAGCAACACGGCCAATGCCTTGGTTTCAAACATTGGGTTTCCAGAACTTTTTCTCAACAAATTACTGTTGTTTATGCCGCACTGTATTTGGTACTTTGTTATAGCAGCCCTGGCTAACTAAAACATCTGTATGAGCACCCAAGAGAAGAAACAAACTCAAAGCTGGTTTATGGAGTTGGAAAGTGGAATTTGTCTGATTAGCTTGGATAGTAGAATTTATAAAAGAGGGGGAAACAGGACAAAAAGACCTTCCATTACTGCCCAACAAACCAATGATCTAAGACAGACATCTGAAACAAACAAACAAAAAAACATTAACAGGGGCACAAGTTTCTTACCTGGTACGTGTGTGTGTTGTGTGACCATTTATAGAATGAGCCTCACAATTAGGTCCACATGGCTAGAGAAAGCATGCTCTTTCCAAGTTACTCAGATAACAAAGGGAAGTATTTGACAGAGTGTAGGCTGCCCCACTATGCTCTGCCCAAGGCTGGTATTCACAGGGGAAAGCAGGGAGCAGAAACAATGCATTACCTGTAAGAGTCTCTGTTACTGATGGTGTCGTGACCAGAATCTTCCTGCTCATCTCCTGCTACGTTAAAACAGACTCGCTTGCTGTTTCTTTCTCCCTTCTCATTGTCGCTGTCTGTTGGTGTTATGCCCTCTGATGTCTTACGCTCCAATTTAGGAGAATATGTGATTGAAGACAGAAGGCTGCAATTTGATATTAAAAAATATAACAAATGCACATTCCCAAAGCGGCTGCTACAGATGAACTACCTTAATCGTTTAATGTGATAGGTTTACAGATATTTCTAGAATGCTTACATGTTTCTAACACATAAATATTCCCTTGCATAAGAAGCATGGGGCTGGAGCGGTGGCTCAGCAGCTACGGCGCTTCCCTGGCATGCACAAGTACACGAGTTCAAACCCCAGCACCACATATATAAGTGTTGGAGCAATGGGAGCCATGTGAAAAACTCAGTAAAAACGGATTCTCTCTGACTCCCTCCCTCCCTCTCTCCTCTCTCTCTCAGTGTCCTTCTCTCTTAAAAAAAAAAATATATACATCCTGTATCTTAAAAAAAAAAAAAAAGAAGCATGAAAGCTCACATTTTCTGCTTAAAACAGGCAAAGAAAGAGCTCACAATTCAAGCAAGAAAACTATGTTTGGATCCTGGTTCTGTCACTTATCAGCTCTGTTATCACAACAAAACTATATACACTTATAAAATTGGGGATCATAGGAGAGCTAGCCCACAGGGCTTCTGCAGAATGAAACGAGAGCCACACATTCCTGGTACACAACAGCGGTCACCTGTCTCCTCTCGCCATTACTACTACTATCACCACCACATGAAAACACCTGGTGAACCTTCAAGTGCTTCCTAAATATTAAACCCAAACAGTATACATGCTTTCGTATCCTCGCTGGCCTACAGTAAAACACCACCTATCCAACCCCCCACCTTGGGCTTCTCCCAGGCTTTCTCTATTTAACAGGGACAATTACGTATTATCAATGGCTTCTCACTGCTCAGACAAGCAGAGTGTGGCTTTAGAGATTACAAGACACCAAGGAGAGTCACATCAACGTGAGGGCAGAAAAGACAGGGCGATTCCAATCTCATCCACAATCTGGCCAGGCTGAAATATAACAAATTTGCCCAAATGAAGATCTCCTTCACTTGGCTCCTGGATGGAAGAACATATGGAGAATGAACTGGGGTGGAGCCGGAGGTAGACTCTGTGAGCTGCTGGGTCCACCACTCTAAGGCTTGGGCGTTTGGCTGTGGAACACTTGCATTAGAACTAACTCAAAATCAGGCAAATTCTGGAATTGAGCTTTAATATGCAACAGAACACTATGAAACTCACTAAAGGAACTAAACCATCTAACCTGAGGTCCCAAGTGTGGCTTTTAAGCCAGCAAACAAGCACATACTCCGCGCTATGATGCTGAGGTCCAACCAAAAGCACGTATCTTGACATTTTTTTCATAGCCACATAATGTTTGTTTTATTGTTTTGTGATATCAAACCCAATGCTGCATGTTGAATAAAATCCCTGTTGAAAGCTCTCACAAATTAAGCATGCTTGCAGCACCAGACGTTGTTCTTGGTGCTGTGGAAACAGCAGTCCACAAAAAAAAAATAAAAGGTCCCTGCCTTCTTGGAGTGTAAAATCCACCGGAAGAGACCAACAGTCAACACGTCAACTTTAGAGTACAACACAGAATGAAAATGTAAATAAGAAAAATAAAAATAAGAAAAAGAAAGCATGGAGCTTCGATTTCAAATGGCATGTTGGGGAAGGTCTTGCTGTGAAGTGGTGTTTGAATACTATTTGGCATTTCATCGGTTTTAGACATCAGTGGAGGCTGGAGGAGCTCTGTTACATTACTCAAGGCTCTGAGAACATTTCCAATAATTGAAAGCTATGAATTATTTTAAACACAGTCTATTTGGAAATGTACTCTGAATCTCTTGTAAGGCAGACTGTGTATTTAATTCACTTCTTCTACCCAAAAGATTAAAACATTAGAGTAACTCCAATTACCCAAGCACCAAGCCACACAGACAGATGAACTCCGAATAGCAGAGAGGAAAGATATGCAGGAGTTTTTATTTTGCAGAGAGCCTTCTGTGCTTATGTATATTTCCCAAAGTTATGAGAATTATGTTCACATATTAACTTTTCATTTCAAACACTTGCAAGCATGCTTGCACTGACCCTGTGGGAACAAGTGTTTAAGCTTACAAATAAGTGACGGGGAAACCTGTTTTCAGCATCATGCTTTTGCATAAAATTCCCAGATTGTGAAAAGCAACAATTAGGCATCAGACGGCAGTACTTATACTGGCATATAAAAATATTTTCCTTTGCCTTTGCTCACAAACAACTTAATGTATTTACTAAAGGTTCATTAATTAAAATCCAGGCAGCATTTTATTCCAGATCAATCGCTTCCTCATGCCACTGATGAATAAAGATTTCTGAGCATGGTGTATTTCATCCACTTGTGTCGTTAGACATCGTAATCATCATCCTCACCACAATGAGCATTTGTTGTGTTATTTATGTCCATCGTTATGCTAGAATTAATCCATTTAATCCTAAAACCAGGTATCATTACTGTCATTCCCATTTTAGAGGTGAGAAGAGTAAGATACCCACACACATTATCACATATACTTTGCAAACTAAGCAGAACCTCACTCCCGCATTTGTCTTATGTGCTCTGAAGGGAAACGGTGGTCATTGGTGTGGGCACATGATTGGGAGGTGCTCCTCTAACCCTTTGAGGATGGGCATGACCATGTGACTTGCTTTAGCCAAAGTAATGTGAGTGGCTGTGATATGGGTCACTTCTAGGTTAGAAGCCTCTATGCCAGTGCCCAATGTGCCTCATTTCCTCCTCCCTGACAGAATCATTCCAGCTGCTGGGACACTTGCCTTTACTCTGCATCAGCACAATGTGGAACAGAGACCCAGTGGACTCGGTGAGTTAGAAGGAAACCTTTGCTGTCTGTGACATGTTTGTGAACCACGAAGAGCGGTGAAAGCAGATGTTCTACAGAAACCAGGAGATGTCCAGAGAAGGAAGGACTGAGGCAGAGGTGTATCTGTTTTAGTTTGGTGGGGAGGGGGAGGCAGAGCCTGTACATGGATCTGCCACCAGCCTGACCCTGGCATCTGGGAGGCCAGCCATGAAGACCTCGGAAGCTGTGCCCACCGAGCCGAGCATGCTGAGGCAGTACTGAGCTTGTCACTGCGGAAGCTGGAGCTCAGTGAGGTGAGTTTGAAGAGGTGAACAGGGGCAGATCAGGTAGGAACTTGCAGTCCTAAATAATGCATTCATATAAACAGATTCTGTATCCATAGAATTAACAAGTATGGATTAAAAAATATTCAGAAAAACCAGCTTCTGTATTAAACATGTATAATTATTTTCTTGTCATTATCCCCTGAACAATACAATGTAGCAATGATTTACATAGAATTTATAAGGCATTAGGTATTACATGTAAACTAGAGACGATTTAAAGTACACAGGAGGATGTGCATGGGTTATATACCAACAGAAACAATTCTATATAAGGTACTTGAGCACTCTGGGATTTTGCTAGATATAAGGGGTCCTTGAACCTATCTCCTGTGAATACCAAGGGACAGACCTAGCTTAACTGTAGTATAATGTCATTTAATGGTTTTAAGCAGGGGACTAGTACCATTTACCTTTCCAGGTCCCTCTAGCATCTGCTGAATTAGAATTTATCAGAGAGAGGCACAGACTGAAAAGTCCAGTGGTGCTAGCGAGAGAGGATGGTGCCGTGGTCTAGAGTGATAGATGTGGGTGCATTCTGAGGTGTGACTGCCAGAACCAGATGGGGAATCAGAGGTGAAGGGGAAGGAAAGAGAAGAATCAAGGACGACACCTGGAGGAGACAAAGCCCTGAACGGAGAAGGGTCAAAATAGGTTTGCAGGTAAGGAAATTACAATTCAGTTTTGGAAACAAAGTTAAGCTTAAGGTGTCTGTGATGTATCCCAGTGTTTCGTAATACAACTCAGAGAGGATCTCTAAGAATGAAATTAGTAAGAGTATGTAGTAGAAAAACCCTGCCTGGCACAGAAGGACCTATCATAGTGTTGGATTTTATGAAGCTGTGCCTCTATTTGTGCATTTTTCAGCAAAATGATTGAGGAACTGTCAAAGATAATTCCACCATCATTTCTATCTGTAACCCCCAGGTCACTAACTGTCTTATAATGCAGTTAACTCACCACTTAATCCTGGGGCACCTGCAAAACGAAATCTGTTCCCCAATTTCCTAACCTTGCTAGTCTTCTCCAATGCTCTTTGTTTGTTTCTCCCTAGAAGAATACACAGATCCTCTATTTTAAAATTCCATCAAAGGTTTTGGACTATTCATGAATTAATTTTTTGTTTTACACATTTCAACTAATATGTCATTAAGCAAAGATAGCCCAATCAAGGACAAAAATACTTAGCATCCTAAAATGAAACAGAAATAAGGCCTTGGTTGAATACATAACATCATCTTATCTCATGTTACTAGATAGAAAATTCATCTCCAATTCTATCTTTAGGATCTAAAGTTAAGTAGGAGGATTTAGCAAAATGCCTGTGTATTAAAGGAAATTTTACTTTTTTAGGAGAAAGGTTTCCAGTGAACTGGGGTCTAGATTTCATGACAATGCCAGCCGTTCATAGGAATAAGCAACGTCTTAAGAGGCAATTTCTCTTAAAACTTGGCAATGCATCTTTGATCTGCTTTTCCACTCTGACCAAGAATAATTACTGCATGCAAGAAAACTGTTTGATAACCAGCTTTTTAAGTAAACTGTTAAGCTTGAATGCACCTCAGCATCTCTGAATACTAAGGGCAATGGGAAATCCAGGCACGTGGACACTGTACTGTTTGGGAGTGGTTTTACTGCAGATTGAATTATATGGAACATGTTTATATTTAGAATTAAATTATATGGTTTACACAGAGCAGACCAAGCTTGTTGCTCAGATCCCTTGCTCATGTTCTATCACATTTCTGATAACCACATGGAGCTGGGGAAAGGTTTTTAGAATAACAGAATGGGGAACACAAGTGAAACATAATCAATCATTTGAAGTAGTTCTTGCTAATAAAAACACCTAATGCTTTTCTGCAGCTAATGCTGTAAATATAAACATTCAGACCAAGTAAAGGAAACTCCTTGGCTCAAACTTTTCTCTTGAAAATGTATCTACATAACTTGCTCCTAAAAAAAAAAAGTCAATCAATTAACAAAGGTAGTGTGATGATTGCCAGGCAATGCTAGACAGTCAGCACATTAGAGGCTTAGCTTCTGAAGCAGTTTCAACTGAGGCACATCAATAATCCTACCACTGACAAAGGACTCCTGACCTTGCTGAAGCATGAGATTGGTCCAGATTTACTTAGAAAATCCCTCTGAGAGTTGGCATCAGTGATTCAACACCACTATTTGTTACCTCATCAATAAAGATGCTTCCATACATTTTATAAATACCTCAAGAGGGAAAGACCTGGTTTCTAAAGGAGAATACATCATATAATAAAGTCACATTTATTAGATAAAGCAAAATATGATGCTTTAAACTATACACTTCTGTTATAGGTTTCCAAAACAATTCAAAAGTACAATGCAATTGCTTAAAAATAGTTTTCTTAGCAACCTCAGATGGTTTAATTCATCTGTAAATGAGAAAGTCAGTTTAATATACAAATGTTGCAATTTTAAAAGCTAGTTCACTGGACATAGGAAAACAGAATTTTTAATTTTAGGTTACTCCTAAAACTTCAGAGAAAAAATAGTAAGTAAATATTTTAAGATAACTTTAAAATACGATTATCCAGTAATAGTGATTTTGATCTCTAAATTTCACAGATAAATAAAATAAAAGATCATGTCAATCATGACTTCACTAGTATAATGTCTAGTTACATTAAAGCACAGAATAAGTTCTAAACACTTTGTGTCAGATTGAATTGTCCACGAAAGAATGAGATGATGTATCTATGAAGTAAACAGATACACATCTGCCAGCAAATTAAATCAAGAACTTCATAAAGATAGTACAACGCAGACAAGACGATGGTGATTAAAACTGTTCTCAGAATCTATCAATTTTGGATATATTCAAAGATTTCCATCCATTGAATTGATGAGTAAGCATGAAAATCATTATTATCTACTTCGGTATATGAGAAACTGACTTACCCCAAAGCCATGCTGTTCTGACTGCACTGAGCTGCCTCGACTAAATGTGAAGCATGATCACAGAATGGGATGTGACAAATCATTATACAGGGCACAGGAAATTATCCAACTGTCAAGACTTTTCCTCTTTTTTTTTTCCTTTTGTACCAGGATTGAACCAAGGGGCACTTAACCCCTGAGCCACATCATAGCCCATTTTATTTTTCATTTTGAGACAGGTTTTGCTAAGTTGCTAAGGCAATTGTGATCCTCCTGCCTCAGCCTCTCGAGCGACTGGGATTACAGGCATAAGCAAGGTGCCCATATATCAACTGTCAGTCTATTTTTTTTTCAAAGACAGAAGGACAGTGAGCGAGAGAGAGAGACAGAGACAGAGAGAATCAATTTTTATTGAGTTTTTCACAATTTTATTGAGATTTTCATTGCTCTGACACTTAGTTGTGTACATGGGTGTTGGGGTTCGAACCCGTGTACTTGGCGCATGCAGGGCAAGCGTGGTAACCACCGAGCCACCGATCCAGCTCTTCAATTGTCAGTCTTAAATAAGAATTAGAATTGATCTGGCTATCTGGATTAAAGACTTCTCATTAACTGCCTCATACTATTTTAGCTAAAACTTCCAAATTACTAGTCCAACTATTTTGGCATTTGCTTAATAAGACACTAAGTTAAAAAGAAGAGAAGAAAAACGTGTTGGTTCTGGAGGTACATTTTTCTGTTTTTACTTATTTCACAACTACATTAAGCATTTATCATATTTTGCATCTTTCATAAATACCTTCATTGTGTATACAACAAATATCCAGCCCTGAATTGCAAAAGAGAACAAGGAAATCCTCAAACACAATTAGTTTAACTTTTAAACATATTTTTATATCTCTATTTTCACACTGAAATTTAGTGTTCCTCTTTGAATTTTGACATTCTCTTTTAAATGCCTTTGAAATTTAAATGTCTACTTAAAATATCTATGATGCATCCATACTTATCATTTTTCTAATTATTAAGATGTTAGAATGAAGATCTATATGATTGGCACAGACTTCCTGCATTTCCCAAATCTAAAGAGAGAATGAATAAATTTTTCAAAAGTCACAATTTCTACAGATAATTTATTAGGAAAACATAAAATTATGGTATAAAATACTTACTCATCTATTTGACAAACGCACATCTCCACTTCTTTCAGTGCTGTCTGGAGTTTGCCTAGCAGTTTCTGATAGATATCTTGAGTTTCTAAATCTTCTTCTTTCAACAAATAACGGAGACCGTGGCCATCCTGCTGTCCCAGAGACAGACCTGAAGGGGCTGCCATGGTTGTAATGGTGTGCTGAATGTACACCATAGGACTCAGTTTCCCTGCGGAATCAAAATCATTCCACAGCAATATTTACTACCTTTGATGTGCGACCATCTAGGCCAATATATTTTAGAGGTCCAGATATATATAAAATAAAATTCCAATCTCTGCTGCATTTAATTCCAGAACTAATTAATTAAGAAAGCTAGGGGAGGCTGGAGAGGTGCCTCAGTGGTAGAGCACTTGCCTGGTATGCACAAGAACCCAGGTTCGAACCCCAGCACCACATACACAACTAAGTGTCCGTAAAACAAATTCTCATGATTTAAATACGGAAAAGTTGTAATGACATACAACCTAAGGCATTTGTAGAGATGTTTTGGGAAGGAGGGAGGGGGAAGGATAAGGGTGGATAATTGGGAGGCGTTCTTGGGGGGGGTAGATCTAATATTCAGAACTTATATATATATTATAGTTTTCGTTAGAAGCATGTTTGATCGTTCAACAAATAAATTTCTTAATAAAAAAATGACAAAAAAACAAAAGACAAAAACAGATGAAAAATAAATAACATGTTGATTCTCTCTCTCTCTTAAAAAAAAAAAAGACAAGAAATCTTGTGGGGAGTGATAAAGAAACGCTACAAAGAGTTCAGTGCCTCTACTGCATTGGTATTACGCATGGTATTACGCATCTGTCTCCCACTCCTCTGAGATTTTTTCAACATTTTTTCAGATTAGTGACTTTCACAGTGAAGGTGAGTTATACTTATCATGCATGTAAGGCCGGCAAGAGCAAGTGCCCTTCTTAAAAGAAAAATAATAATAAATGCCTAACTCCAATTTTGATCCATATGTACGTATACAAAACTAACCAAGTGAGAATTTCTTTTTTAAAAAATAAAATTGTAGAACTGCTTTGACACCAGCAATCTAGCATATTATAAGATGCAGAAGTAGTTACAATTGGTTAAATTTTCATGCTTGATAAAATGTCCAAGGCCACCACACCTTGCTCAGATGATTTATTCTCTTTATCTTGAGAACTGTGCTTCCTGCTGTCCAGCTGAACACCAAACGCACTTCCCAGGGAGGTTGAGGTCTTGGGATAAGACACTTCCATCACATTGACGTGGCAGTTGGTGGGGCAGAAATCACTGCTGTGCAGTGCGGAGAGCTTCGATTTGGCCTGTTTAAAGGTGGGCCAAGCTCTGTTCTTCAGCACTCGAGAGAACTGTAAATTACAGAAGAAATGAAAAGCAGCTGAACATGCAGTAATAATCACTCAAACATTTCACTTGCATCATCCGTAACAAAATCAAAAGGAAATTAAATCATGTCAGTTTGGACAAGTGAAACAAATTATATCGGTTGTTAGAAATTAAACTGCTATTTCAAAACACAAACATTCTTAATAAGACAAAGCAATATATACAGCAAATGTATGATTCCTCTGAATTTCTTGACTGCAAGCTGGGTGCTAAAAGAAGTGAACCTCAGTAACCAACACAACTTATTAGGACTCTATTTCACAGGTTGCCAGCAGGTGAGAGAGTGTTACAGAAAAAAACTGGCAACCCAGGGCACCAGAAGGCAAGAATGCAAAGTGATATTCCAGAAAGAAGGAAGGAAGGAAGGAAGGAAGGAAGGAAGGAAGGAAGGA
>PVKS010015236.1:0-29196 GCA_004027875.1 Aplodontia rufa | reverse complement strand
TCAAATGGTGTATGACTTCCAAGGGCGGCCCCTCCACTGCTTCAAACCCTACCACAGTCCGACATTCAGATCCACCTACTCCTTGCCGTGGTCTAGAAAGCAGCCCAAAGCCGGTTCTTACCCAGCTTGTTATCTATCCACAGCTCTAGAAAGCAGCCCAAAGCCGGTTCTTACCCAGCTTGTTATCTATCCACAGCTCGCCTCCCTTGCTCTCTAAGTTCCTCTGGGCTTTACAATGGTTTCTCTCATACACTGTCTACTCACTCTGAGCCTTCTTTACAGGCTGTTGATTGTGCCTAGAATTTTCTTCTTCCCTCATGGCCACACATTCCCTCTGAATCTTTGGATTCTAGCAAATCATCAAGAGGCCTTCCCTGAGTCCAAGGCGAGGTTTCTTTTTCCTGGCTACATACTAGGTTATTGCTCATTGTCATACTCTTTATAACTATAGACAATTGCTTATCTCTACCTCAGGTGGCAGATGGTAAACTCCAAGAAGGGAATGACTACATCCTTCTGGTGCACAATAAATAGGTATCTCACAGAATTGAACTGAACTGTGGTCTCAAAAGCAGAACTGCAAGTCACCATCTTCCCAGGTGCTCCTTGCAGTTGTCACAGCAGCTAATAAGATGTGGAACAAGTCAGTGTCTTTCCATCATTCTTAGTAAAATAAGGGATATGAGTTATATAATCTTTATGTCTGCTTCTTGATCAAAAACTATACTATAACCATGGGCTGGAGAGGTGGCTCGGCGGTTACAGTGCTTCCCTGGCATGTGCAAGTACGAGGGTTCAAACCCCAGCACCACGTACACAACTAAGTGTCAGAGCAATGAAAGCCACATGAAAAACTAGATAAAAACTGATTCTCTCTGTCTCTTTCTCTCACTGTCCCTCTCTCTTTTACAAAAAAAAAACTATGACCATGATCCATGATTTTGGGCTTAAAAAAATAAAAACTAAGGATCACTTTCTACCTTTTCTAAGTTAAATTCAAGAATAAGTTTCAAAAATAACACCTTATAAACATAAGTTCACATTAGACCTATGTGGAATAGTGTAGCCTAAACTTACTACCAACTTTATTCATTTCCAGACAATTACAGCTGTTCCTCAGTAGTTGCAGCAGATCAGTTCCAGGACTCTCCAGGACTCCCCAGGAACACAAAAAGCCAGGGATGCTCAAGAGCTTTATATAAAATGTCATAATACTTGCACATACCGAATACACACTTTCCTGTATACTTTAAATTGTCTCTAGATTACTTATAATGCCTAATACAATGTGAAAGGCCATGTAAACGATTGTTACACAGTATTGTTTTTTACTTTTAAACATAATTTTTTTCCATTTTTATTTAGTTTTCATGTAGTCCTCATTGCTCTGACACTTCATTGCATATGTGGTGCTGGGGTTTGAACTCACATTCTTGCACATGTCAGGCAAGTGCCATAACCGCTGAGCCACCACTCCAGCCCCTACTTTTAACAATAATTTTGATCTGATTGTGTTTTAGTTAACTTTTTCACTGCTGTGACCAAAAAAAGCCTGACAAGAACAATTTTAGAGGAGGAAAAGTTCATTTCGGGGCTTGCAGTTTCAGAGGTCTCAGTTCATAGAAGGCTGGCTCCACTCCTTGGGGCTCGAGGTGAGGCTGAACACCATGGCAGAAGAGTATGGTGGAGAAAAGTGACTCAGGGCATTGTAGTCAAGAAGTAGAAAGAGATGCCACTTGTCAGATACAACATATAGACCCCAAAGGTTCATCTCCAATAACCCACCTCCTCCAGGCACACCCTAGCCTAGCTGATTTCAGTTACCACCCAGTTAATCCCTATCAGGAGATTACTTCACTGATTCGGTTAAGGCTCTCATAATCCACTCATCTCACCTCTAAGCCTTGCAGCATTGCCTCACAGGAGTTGTTCGGGGACACCTCACATCCAAACCACTACCAGTTGGTTTAATCCGTAGATGAGGAACCCGTGCCTGTGGAGGGACCACATGGGATCTCTGCATCCAGGGCACTGTCCTAGGCACGTGGGAACATTAGGCAATGAAACAAAGATTCCTGACTTCAGAGAAGTTGCTTACTAATGAGAGGAGAGACACAGTAAATGTAATACTGCAGAGACAGCACAGGGGGTTGTGAAGAAGATCTTCAACAGACCGATGGGTGTGCAGAGGGCTGGGATCAGGAGGTGATGTTAAACATGCAAAATCTGTGAGATCCCTGAAACTCAGATGGAGAAGTCACTGCAGCCAGGAAACTGAGATCACAGGGTCGGGGTCAGGGGTGAGGGGGTTTGAAAAGCTAAAAGGAGACCAGTCTGAGCCCTGAGGGGTGGCCAATGAAGAAGTCAGGTAGGACAGGATGAAACAGCATAGAACACTTTGAATCACCAACAAGCAAGGACAGAAGCCAGTCAGGTATATGCAGTGTCACAGAGAAGTTCTGAACAGAGGTTCGAAGTTGGCTGCATCAGGTCCTACTAAGCAAGGAATGCAATGAGGACACAGACAGGCTTGGCAAAATTTAGCCATTTCAGTCTTGTGGCAGGGAGCAGAGCCTAACTGGAGCGTGTGAAGGGCAATGAGAGGTGAGCAGGTGAGAAGGCAGGTACACACGGGGGTACAGACAGCCCTTTTCAGGAAGATTAAGAAAGTGGAACCTCACGGAGAGGAGTGTGACAGGCAAGAGAAGGAATTATTTCTAACAAAGGTGGTAAGATGGGGCTGGAGTGGTGGCTCAGCGGTTATGGCGCTTGCCTGGCATGCTCGAGTACACGGGTTCAAACCCCACATCACATACACAACGAAGTGTCCAAGCAACAAGTTCACATGAAAAACTAAAAAAAAAAATTGATTCTTTCTCTCTCTCTCTCTCTCACTGTCCCTCTCTCTTAAAAAAAAAGGTGATATGAAGACACTTTTCTATATTGATGGGAAGAAACAATTTTTGCAGATGGAACGTCAAGTGTTTAATACATGGATAGCTAATTCATGAATTACTAACCACGGCAACATATTTAAATTCAATTATAGTCATTTGGCTGAAGGTCAGAAATAATACAAAGTAAGCTATTACTGTGCAGACAGTCTCCCATTTCAAGTAAGTGTAAAACTCCTTGTGCAAAGAGATACAAAAGCTTTGTTCTACACTGTCCTCTAAAGGGATCTGGGGAAGGCTTTTCCATGCAAATTCCAAATCCATCCAGCAGTATGAGAAGTTTCAATTATCACTAGATAAGTAAAAGTACTTGGAATGTTCAAACTAAGACTTCTAACTCCTACTAATACTACTTTTGTACAAACAGAAACTATCTCTTGATTGCTTATTTGGGAGGTATCCACCAATAATGGGAAAAAGTGCATTTGTGGAATTATTACGAGACAGAAGAATGACTTCCAAAATTAAGAGTTTACCAGACAATTTAGAAAGCAAATGTTCTTCCAAACAGGGCTGAGTTTTACATCTGAACTGTCCACACAGCCTGCTACACAGAGAATAAATGCCTGCTTATGATTCAGTCCATTCTTCAATAAAAGCCAACCTTATCGTAAAACATCTGCAGTCTGTGCACAAAGCCAGGAAATCTGCTATTAAAGCCTGGCTTTAGAAACTACAGAAATCAGCTGGTTACTATTTTTAAAACCTAAAACTTTAAAGTCAAAATAAAATAAAGTCTGCCTCTTTAAAATTTTAGTTTCTATGGATACATTTTCTTTCACAAAAAGAGGAGCTCTGAAACTTTCATCTGGAAGAAAAATATGTTGCTAATAATAGTTTTAAAATAAATATGTGAAACTTAAAAATTTATATTCACAAATGCTATATTTTCTACATGTGATACCCAAACAGAGCTAACCTTATATAACCTATTAGGATTATCATCTTAGGCATCTACTTTTCATTGAAATTGAAAAATTCCTATATTTTCCTGCTAGCCTTGCTTCTCTCATGAAAAGATCACCAATTTAAGAATATTTATGGACAAGTAGAGCTTTTAAAGCACTTAGGCCCTGATGTTTCCAACTAGACTTTTCTTTTTATTTATAAATTAAAATAAAAATGAGAGAGACAGCTTTCCATAGGACAGATACCTCATCTCCCACCTACCAACTGTATCACGAGAGGCAAATTCTTATAGAGGAAAAAGCAGGATGAAAAGACTCAGTACACACAGATGTTTTCAGACTTAGATATTGATAATGCATATTAAAGTGTTTTCTATAATTCAATGGCTGCATTTGTCATCTAAAATTGCTGCCTGTGGGTCTGGGGATGCAGCTCAGTGGTACAGTGTGGCTTGGCATAGGTGCAGCCTAGGATTTGATCTCTAGCACCACAAAAAAATAAAACAAAATCACTGTCCATGAATAAAAACCATTAGCCTGTCCAATTTTTTTTAGAGAAAGAGGGAAGCAATCTTCATTTAGTTTTTCATGTGACTTTCATTCCTCAGGTACTTTGTTGCGTATGTGATGCTGGGGTTTGAACTCCCATCTTCATGCTTGCCAGGCAAGCGCCATAACCGCTGAGCCACCGCTCCAGCCCTTAGCCTGTCCATTTCTAACTTAAAAGCTTCCAGAATGCTAGTTACTTATGAGTAGGCAGAACACATTTCTCCTCTCAGGGTGATGGTTCTGAGAACCATCAACATTTAGGGGGAAAGCCTATGTTACATGCTTCTGATCTGCACATACACTCCTAAGTTCAGTTCAAGCCATGTTTTTGTTAGAAACCAAAAAATTTTGTCAATAACAAGTCATTGTGTCTCTGAATATATTTTGCCTTCTACACGCGGTTTGGAATGATGGTTTCCTCTCCATCTCTAATACTGCTACACCTGTCCATCTCCATGGGGAGAAAGGAACGCTTACTAACCTCCTCACCACAACTCTTCTCTCACCAATACCTTATCCGATTGCCAAAGTGATTTTCTTATGAACAGATCTGATTATTATGCTACTCCAAAATATCACTGGAAAAGTCTGATTTTGTAAAGTTTTATTTTTTTTTAATTATATCCAAACTCAGATCTTCCTTTTCAGTCCAGGCAGTATGCCAATTCTTTATTAGTAAGATCAGTCTCATTTTCACATCTCTGCCTAAACTTACATCTCTTTCCATCCTTTCCTTCACTATGATGAATCTTCCCAACTTACAGGAACTACCCTTTGATGACTAATCAACCCACAATCATTTTCCCTTCACTGAAACCTATTGCTCTTGCAGTGAGAACTGCACTAAGCTGTGTAACATGTCAAATGCAGGTAAACAAATAACACCAGTGTTAGAATAAAAGGGAACAGGTTCAAATTCCATTGCCGTTGCCACCTGTGTGCCACTGGCAAATTACATAACCACTCTGACCTTTGGTCATTTCATTCCATGAAATGAGTAATGTGTATCTCGTTTCAATGTTTTGATAAATTCTATAATTTCGGTAAACAGGAAAAAAACTCCTGTAATTCCTGATACCTGATTGTAGACTGATTAAAAAAAAAAATCCCAGTTACTTTGGAGACTCAAGCAGGAGGATTGCAAGTTCAACGCCAGCCTGGGCATTGACCTGTCTCAAATAATAAAAAGGCCTAGGGAGGCAGCTCAGTGGTACAGTGCTTGCCTATCATGTTGTGAGCTACATAACTCTAGGAAGCACCATCATGTCAACCAGGGTATGTGAGGTCAATAAATTTTCAGAGGTTCTCGTAAGCAGGTTAAGCAGGCACTGGTACTCCTTGCTCCACTTTGGCCCTTCCTTTCGATTACACTGTTAAGTGTGGGAGGGCAGGCATCCTCAAGCAACTGTGCTTGTGTCCCTTCTCTACATGATACATGCACATTCGTTAATATTTCCCTATTCCTCCTGCCCCATCCTTCAACAGATTTGCTTTAATGAGACTGAGTCTTTGGTCTTTACCATTGGCTTTCATTAAAGAGAGCATTAAAAATATCTGCAACGTAAAGCAGCAGCTTTTTTGTTGTATCCTTTTCTTCTTTCATAGCAGTGTGTACAAAATCTGGTGTGAACGATTTTTTTAACTTAGCCCAAGAAAAGCTCTGCTTTCCCCTCATCGCCAGTACCATCTATTCTAATACAGTTTAACTATACAGTAGACATTAATAATTTTCCTCCAATACCCACTCTTCCCTTTTTCCTTTTAGTAATAAAACTCCACAAATTTTAATTGAACCCATGAATGCCAGATGGAGAAAAAAAATGTCTCACTCTTTCTTTAACTAAATAAAATAACTAATAAGGTGTGAACAATGGTGTGGATAATTTCTGGGTCATGCAGCCAAAGCAAACTCTATATTCCGCACGTCCTCTTCGCCCTTCTGAGGGATCAAGCCTAGACATGGCAATGAGCCAGCTCTGACGCTGCAGAAGATAGCAATATCCTAGAAGAATGAGCAAAAATACAAGTGGCAGAACATTCCTAAGGGTCAAGTCCTACCCCACTGCACTCCTGTCAGGATGAAATTTTATGTGAAAAATCTCTGCATCTTGTTTAAGTCTGTGTTATCTTGGCATGTTCTGAAGCATTTGCTACCTAATCTACCTTGGCTCCTAATGTTGTGTGTGAATGCACGCATGTGTTTTAAATAGCTTACCCTTTCCATATACATTCCTTTAAGCTACTTCCTGTGTTTTTGTTGTATGAATGAGTGAAGAGAAGTAAGAAGATCAAAAAGAAAACAAAAAATGACACCTACACAAGCCACCTGTTTGACCCCCAGAATCTGCCTGAGCCCCTATCATGTCTTTTACAGATCCATCTCTGAATGACTCTCTTTTTCAAAATGTGATCAAAAGGAGATTACAGCTAGTTTGCATTTGTTTAGAGCTTTTGAATTTTACTTCAAAGCACCGTCAAATCTTACATAGAAAGAAGTAAAAGGAAAATCTTCCGTCCTTCAACTTCCAACAAGACCCATTTACGGATTCTTTCCAAACTCACAGGTGAACTGAGCTCTGCAATGCTAGAAAGACAACTAATGGGTTTGGCAGGCAAGCAATGATCTTGATACCACTTTTCATCATGTGACTGGACTTTTAGGAAGTTATGACAGTAAAGCACACTCAACAAGCCAAACACTACAAGAAGTACTTGAAGAAAAAAACGACGGGGGCTGGAGCGTTGGCTCAGCGGTTACAGCACTTGCCTTGCATGCACAAGTACGCGAGTTCAAACCCTGGCACCACGTACACAGCGAAGTCTCGGAGCAACAAAGGCCACATGAAAAGCTGAATAAAAAGTTGTTGCTCGCTTTCTCTCTCTCTCTCATTGTCCTTCTCTCTTTAAAAAAATAAATAAATAAAAATAATGTCCCTTCTTCCCCTTGTCTTGTTCTACCTGGTGCAGCCAACACTAACAGTCTCTTGGGTTTTCATTCATGCACATCTCCTTTCATATATATATGAAAATAAGCCACTCTCTCTCTATGTACATATATACATATACATGTATACAGATAGAAAGGCTTTATATGTACATATGTATACAGAGAGAGAGAGAGGCTTATTCTCACTTACAATATCAACAATATAAAACATATAAATAATATTTATATATATCAAGATAAGTACTAATCTTTAGTGTGTGTGTAACAAATTTTACATAAACTTCTCATTTCGAAGGAAAATTTTAATTAGTCTCCTATTGATATAAATAGAGAAAATTAAAAACTAGTATAGGATATGTTTTGAAGATCAATTCCCATTAATTCCACTTCCAGAACATATCCGCCATTGTATCTAGTTTTCTCTATCTCCTCCATCTTCACTGCTATCATCGTCACTCAACTGGACTACTGGAATTGCTTCCGACTGTTGTGGATTCTCCTTTCTTGCCCTCACAATCCATCCCTACAAATGCATGACCTTCCAAAACCCTAAAGTAGATAAAGTCATTACCCTGCTTAAAGCCTTCCAATTGGTCTTCATCGATATAAGAATAAAATCCAAAGTTCCAAAATGCAGTGCTTCCATGGTTCTTTCTGACTGGCCCTGCTGAAGTCTCTGACCTCACAACTGGCCACTCTCCCCTGGGACACCCAGCTTTCTTTCTGCTTTGGGGCCTCTGTACCAGCTGTTCTTTCTACCTGGATCATTCCCCCTCCAATTCAAATGCAGAGTTCTCCTTGTAATTCGGACTCAGGCTTTCTCAAGGAGGGTTTCCCTAGTCACCACCCTGGCACTGTCCACCACGCCTTCCTGTTTGGATTTCTTCTTTAAGTCTTTTCAATGTTTGAATGAATGTGAGCCCCATGAGAGGATAAATCTTGTCTTTCCCATTCCAGGTTACATTCCTCCTATCAAGAACAGTGCTTGGCACACAGAAAAGTGCAGAAGAATGTCTGGCAAGTAAACAAACCAATCATGCAAATTAATATAGCCCTTGTTCCATGAACTTGCTAACTGAGGCCTTCTGTTCTCTTTCCTGGAGCAAAAAGTAAAGAAAACCTACAGCATAATTTAAAAATCCGACATCAGAATGAAAGGATCAGCATTTAAAACCCAGCTTTACTTTTTACAGGTAAATTCTTTAATTCTTTAGGCCTTAGCTACTATTTTCTTTTTGAAAATGTGGGAAAATAATATAGCTTACACGCATGCAAAGATCAAATGAGGTAATGGATGTGAAGACATTTTTAAAAAATCTCTAACATACTATTGCTATGGTTTGAATTGTGCACCCACAAAATTTATGTGTTGGAAAGCATAATTCCCAAAATCATGTGGATTGCATTGGGAGGTGGACTTTTGGGAAGTAATTAATATTGGATGAAGTCATGAGGTGGAGCCCCCATGATGACATTAGTGGCTTTCTAAGAGGAAAAGAGACCCAAGTTGCACTCTGGCTATCTCAACATGTGATGGGCCCAATACGTTATGAAGCAGCAAGAAGGCTCTTACCTGACACCAGGATTTTGATACTGGACTTCCCAAGTTCCAGAACCGTGAAATAAACAAACTTCTATTAGATATTAACTACTTGGTCTAAGGTATTTTGTTATATTTACAGAAAACAACAGACTAGGCCAGTTATAAAAATGCTATCATTACTTTAATAAGTATACCATGTAAAGAGAATATTAAGAATTGCTTTAAATTTGACATTTACATAATAATTGCAGTAGTAATTAAACTTAAGATTTGTAGAATCTTTACCTTTTTATAACTGGAAATTCTCTGACCAATGCGCTCAGTTCTTTCACTGCAAATGGTACTGAATTTACTCTGAAGGTCAGTAGGAATCACTTCATTTAGCGAACTTAGGCTAGCACAGTTTTGTACAAAATGATCATCACTTTTAGCCAGGGCTTCAAGAATCTGTAGAGACAAATGCACACAAAATAAAATAAAACAAGATTAAAAACAAACTTCAAAAGTAGCCACATAGAATTTTCATAAGTTAATGCTGTGGGGTGACTTTCCAGGTTTGTTCTTCTCTTGGTAGCTCCCCAGGATTTCCATGCTCTTTTGTCAGGGAAGTGATTTGGTTTGTCTGTTGGGTATCTCAGGTTACACCTTCTGCTGAGTATAAAAGCCTGTTTGGGGAAGCAAATGGACTTCAAAGACTCCCTGCTGGACGAATCAGAGCTTCTATATTCCAGTCAGAGTCACCCAGGGCACTTTTGCCCTCAATGTGGTGGGAGAACAAAGAAAGCCAGGAAAAGCAACAGTATCTTAGTTACTGAGAGCCCAGCACAAAGAGTACAGTTAATTACTGATTGCTGACTGGAGGAATAAATGAAACGTTATCTTCATAAAGTATGAATTAACGTTTATGTTAGCCAGAGCGCTACCTGATGAGATAAAAACATCCATATAATGTTTTCAATCAGCAAATCTTTTTGAATATTGAATCAGTTGAAAGTGTGATTGTTTACCTTAGGTCATGGAGAACTTCCAATGGATTGAGAATTATGTGGAATATTTACAGATGGCATTTATGACTACTAGCAATCACAGGATTGATTTTAATCTTTAACCAATATTTTTATAATACTCTATAAGACGTAAAAAGTGTTGATGTTTTGTTTATTTCAGCTCTATTACCACCTCTACTTCCCTGTAATTCTAGGTATGCAGTATAAGTTTTTCCTTTAATCATTAGTCTAGAAATTAGAGTTGGCTTTATCATTAGCAGTGTGCTTCTGGTTCAATGCCTTTAACTCCTTTGGCTTTCTTCATGTGTAAAATGGAAATGGTATTTGCACTACTAGCATATAATTATTACACTCAGACAATCTGAGCAATCCTGAAAACTTGAAAAAGATGTAAATGAGATATAATTACTTGGTCCCAATCTCCTGCAAAGATTGCATTGGATGTATAATGTTGGAAGGGGATTGCATTTTGGAAATATATATCAATAGACACATACAATGGTACAATATTATCAGAGTGAAGAGATTTTTCTTTTTTTTTTCTGTAATGAGATTTTTTAAAAAAGTTAACTTCCAGAATATAAAACAAACAAGTAAAATAATCTGTCTCAATGACATATATTTCAAACAAGAAAAAAATAAGAAACAAAGGTAGGAGAACTATATCTTATTTTTTCTTGAGATATCTGAATTCTATCATAATGACAGCAGAGCAGAATTGAACACCAACCATAGCTAGCCCAGGTTGTGGGGGGGGCACAGTCGGGGTCTGACAGACCTAACTTCTAGAAGTGGGATGAAAAGAATGCTCACATCACATGTTTTGTCCATTTAGATATAAACTCGCTTCCTCCCTCCTCATCCTGCTTTTCGCCTAAGGACCATATTGTGATGTCCTTTCCAAATAAGAAATGTAGCAATGTCTGTTGTTCTATTCATAAACTGATCTCTAAGCTGGCTGAAATTTTTGTCACTTGTGGAATTTGAAATTCCTTATAATACATTTCAGGACTTCAATGACTAAGGTCAGGGGATAATATGCATTAAAAAAATCAAAAGAACACCACCTGTAATAAAATCCATCTGAAACACATTCAAAATACTGAATTAACAGACGCCACAAACCTAATAAGTATGGGCAAGTCTTTGCCTAATCAGTTAACACTCATCTGGGCAAAAGTCCCATCTAACTTAACACTATGATCCAAAAGGATCAATAAAAAGAAAAGGGCACACATACTCAGTCATGGAGGGGGAGAAAAAGAAATTGAAGAAGCCAGAAGCTGCAACGTGTACAGCCATTCGGTTTTGTAAAGCTGCTTTACGTAGAAGAAAAAGCCTTGTGGAGGCAGGGCGCTCCCACCTTGGCAGTCAGGCTGAAGAACCCTTTGGGCTCAATCATCTTCTCCACCACGTTGCACTTGATCCCAGCCGTGCTGTCATACTCGTACACAACCCCGTACTCCAGGTGCACGTTGTCCACCGTCAGACTCACGTGCTCCTTCCTCCCGTCGATGATGGCCATGGTGCTGAACTTGTCAACTGCCTCTGCAACACAGAGCCTTCACTCGTCAGGGTCAAGCAGGGCTTGTTCATCTCCTCAAATAAGTTGCAATCTCCAAATAATTTTCATAAAGAGTTCTTTAAAGGATGGCCAAACCTGATGTTCTAATAAACAAAGCATCTGTTCTTGTTCATGATTTGAAAAGTAAAAGCAATTTTTAGAAAGCAAATGGTTGAATGATTCAAATCTCACCACTTTAATACGACTAGTCTCATCTACACATCTGATCACATCTGTGGACCATACATATACTTATATATACCAATATTCATACTCCATAGGTGATTTATTTTTCATTAAAAGCATACACAACTTAAAGTTAGCATTTCTAAAAATACCTAAAATATTGAACGATTATTTTCTCAAAGGAGCAAAAAACACATAAAGAAAGGCATATTAAAGAAGAGAAAGGAGACATAAGAATTGTTTTTTCAGCAGAGAGAATGCCTGAAGTTTCCCAAATAGCATGTTACACAGAGAGCTTATTGAGAAAATCTGTTATTGTTCACTACACTAAAATTTCCATCTGGAAGGTCTGTCTATAGATTTTCAGTCTGTGATCAGTCAGCTGGTAGAAAACTTTTAAAATGTTATATAAGAAACTAGGAGACCCAACAATAAATATTAAATAAGTAAGAATAAAATATTAGTTTTTTTAAAACAACAAAGTCCTTGAATAGGATAGTTGTATGTATTAAATAGGCCAAAGGGAAATTTGATTTGCCTTAAAGTAATTAAGTCCCAGAAAAGCTAGAAATCAATTTCTATCTATGAATCAACCAACCAACTTTCATTGTGGCTCCAAAGCTGATTTATTCCACATGAGGAATAAAAGCCTTGGAATAAGGTCCTGAGGCTTATCCTATTTTGAATAACTAATGCCATGCCTTATAACAATATCATTGCCCCAATGAAGTTGAGATATTTCTAATACTGCCCATGGGTTGGATAGGATCCAACCAAGCAGCCCTCAAGGAGTGGAGAACTGCTCCCTTCCAAGAACAGCAATACTGATGTCATACAATACGGGGAGAGGGAGGGGAGAGGAAGGGAATGGGAGAGGGAGAGAAGATAGGGGGTGATCTAAGAAGACAATCAACAATATAGCCTTCTCTTTATCCCCACCCCCAGTAGTCAAATATACTTATGCAATCATTTCATTCTAAAAAATTCACAATCTCGTGTGTATATATGTGTGTGCATTTATATATGTGTGTGTGTGTGTGTGTGTGTGTGTGTGTGTGTGTATGTACATTTATATCTCTTATAGGGGTATAAGATAGAAGAATCTAGAGCCTGGGGTGTGGCTGATGTGGGGGTAACTATGGTTTAAGATCAAGGGCATATCATATTGGTATTTACACACATTTATGGTTGTACAACTCAACTCCTTAATTAAAAAAATAATTATTTAATTTTTTTAAAAAAGCAAAAAGAAAGAAAGAAAGAAATATATGTTTGGCCTTTGGCTCCTATTCCTTATAATTTACTGAGCTATTGAGACAAAAGAGGTGTCTTTCGTCCTTTCAACCAACACTAGTTTGGGTTCATGAGGTGATTCTTAGCCGCCAGATCACTTCAAGATGGGCACCAGTTTGTCAAAGGAACCAACTGTGCAATTGGGGTTTGGAACTTTCAACTCCACCCACAGACACCTGTAGGAGTGGGTTGAGATTAAGTTCAGTTTACCAATGACCAATGGTTTAGTCAGTAATGCTACATAATGGAACCCCCCCAAAATGATGCAGGCTGAAGAGCCCCCACATTGGTGAACACATCCCAGCTCCATAGGGACAGAGCTCCTGTGCTTGGGACCCTTCCAGACCTTACCCTCTGTACTTGTTCACTTTTTATCCTTTATAATAAATCAGGGTTAGTAAGAAAGTGTCTTACTGAGTTCCATGAATCATTCTAGCAAGTCATTGGAGCCAAAAAGATGGTGTGAGAACTGTTGAACTTAAAGCCACTTGGCCAGAAATACAGGTGAAAAGCTGGGACCTGCAAAAGAGTCTGAGGTGAGGGCAGTCTTGAGGGATGGGCCCTTCACTTATGAGGTCTGTGCTAACTCCCAGCAGGTAAGAGTTAGAACTGAATCGCAGTGCACCCAGTTGGTATCTGCAGAGAAGAACTGCTTGGTGTTGATGGGAAAAAAACCTGACACATATGGTATCAGAAGTATTGCCATAAAAACTGCCCAGAATAGGGAATTCTCCCACTGTACCGTGTTGAAAAAAATCAAATCATATAATAAAATGCCCAGAGACAACCACCAATAGTATGAGTGGAAAGACAACAGGAAAATAATTAGAGGATTCAAGGACTTCTGTGAAAAAGTTCTAAAATAAAACTTCAAGGTACCTGTCAGAGGCAGACATAAATGTTAATTGCCTTGGTTGCTTTTGGCAAAGAAGCCTCTGGATACAGACAAATGCTGGAGGGCTTCATTAAGAAAACAGAAATAGCAAGAGTCCTTATCAGAAGACCTCTCTCTCTCTCTCTCTCTCTCTCTCCTCCTTTTTCTATCTTTTCACATTATTAGTTTTCCTCTTTCCTACTGCCAATGTTAGAAAACAGTAAAAGTTACTTAAATCAAGAAAATATTTTTAAAGGAACTATGGACCTTCCAGACCAGGGCTTCTAAATTTAGTCAACACAAAAATGAAATCTTGTCAAAATGGGGATAGGGCTGAGGTTCTGCATTTTTGTCTGGTCTGTGATCCCCACTGGAATAGCAGAGTGTAAACAACATTCAGTTCTAAATAAGGAAATGTGACATAACTTGGGTTGAATCCTTGCTCTCCTGCTTAACCAGCATGCAGAGACTCTTATCCTACAGAGTCCTCAATTTCTGGATGGTGACAATCGTACCTACTTGATGAAATGTTCTGTTTGATGACTAAGTGAGATCATCCACGTGAAACATTTAAAAAGTGCCTACCAGTCAGGACATGGCTATTACATGGTAGGCACTAGTTACTGTTCCTTGCTTATTTGACATGACATCTATTTGATAATGATTTAAGATTCAAAGTCATGTTTGGAACACACAAACCCTTAACATTAAGGAGAAGACACAGACACAATGGAAAAGAAGACTATTAAGTAAACAAAGAGAAAAAGAAGGAACCTACCTTCTACTTTGCAATCAAAAGCATCCCCAGCTTCATCTCCAGGAGGTTTGGAGTTAGACTTTTGGAGGTCCTCTTGAGCGCTCTCAATGCTATTATAAACCCACTGTATGGAATCTTGCTGAAAATGGGGGGGGGAGAAACCTCAGAGGTAACAGCATTTCTTAAAATCCATATCCATTTCATAAACCTGCTTTAGAAGGAGAGTTGATGAACTTATTTACTACTCTATTTTATTTAAAAATAATAAAATTTGAAAGAGAAAGATAATCAACATCAGAATGGAAAGTCAATGAAAATTTAACTTTTTCAAGCTTAAATTATCATCCAAAGATATGTTTTATGTAAATTTTTCTTCCAAGGATAAGTTCCAAAGATATGTTTTTAAATAGGATGTGTTTTTCAAATGTCTTATTTAAATGCCTCAAGTATATCCTAAAATGAGTTACAAATTACCTCTTAAAATAAGTATATGTTAGATGGACAGTTTGGGGATGAATCAATTCTCTATAATTGTACAAACCATTTAAATGCCCCCCTAACAGTCACATAATTTTAATATATTTAAGGCTGCTTTGAATCAAACCAACATGAAAATTGGAAGAACATCTTTTATCTCACGGAGGTTCAACCAAATAAATGCTTCAAGGGTTACTTTACTTCAATGTTTATAGTTTTCCTAAATATGATGATAAATCAAATCAAACTGCATTAGTGAATTGTGATATAAATATAACCCACTTTTTCTCCTGTATAAGATTCACAATTGTGCTTATTATACTGCTATAAAACATTCTTAAAATTATGGTTAAGAGCTGGGGATGTAGTGTAGTTTAGTAGTAGAGTATGTGTTCAGCCTGTGAGAGACCCCAGGTTCAATCCCCAGAACCAAAAACAGACAAAAGCACGCTAGTTAACTTGGTCACCTGTTGTGCCACCAATGAACCATATCCCTAGGATCTGCACCTTCTCTAGTTCCTTCCCATGCTGACCCTAGCCTTAGTCCTGTGACCCCATAAGTCCAAAGGCAGGTGCCATCCAAGTAGAGGGTAACATTCCCTCTGGAAATGCACATGCCACACAGAAAAGAAAATCCTACTGCAGATTGGGAAGAGAAGCCATGCATAGGAGCTCTGGAGGACAAGGCACCACATGGAGCCAAAGGCCACCAGGAGGGGAAGGCAGGCACCCAGTGAGGACCCAGCAGATTTCAGCCACATTGGGAATCACCACCCAGTCAAACCAAGAGAAATCAATCACTGATGTTATAAGCCACTACATTTTAGGGAGGGTCTATTTCACAGCTATGGATATCTGAGAGAGTAGGGTTATTCAGTGGATTTTTCTATTTATTGCTTCTTAAAATCATTTCCCTTATTTGTGGAGGCTAGAGTAAAACTCAGGCTTGGATGAAAAATAGTCAAACTCATATATTGGACCCATCAAAGACAGCAATACATAATTTATGGGAACCACAGACATGGAGGTGGGGGAGGTTGGAGAGAGAGGGAGGATGAGAGAGATCTAGGGAGACAATCAACTATGCGACATAATCTTTACCCCCACTGAAGTCAAATAATACTTTTATTCTGAAAAATTCACAATCATACACACACACACACACACACACACACACACATTTATATCCTCTTATAGGAAGGTAACATAGAAGAATCTAGAGACTGAGGTGTGGGCAATGTGGGGTAACTGGCTTAATATCAAGTGCATATTATATTGTTATGTCATACACATTTATGATTGTACAACAACTTAACTCCTTAAAAAAATAAAATCATTTCAACTGATCAACACACCTCAAAGAAATTAGGCTAGAAAAGTGCAAAAGAATGGAACTCCAATGCTTCAGATTGGATACAAATTCTGATGGAAAAGAGGAAGGTTTAACAATTTTTAGAGTCTTTTCAAAACTGCATTCCATCATACAATTTAACTACTATCAATCAGAGTAACCTATGAGTTTGTGTAAATTCCAATTTGCCATGCTAGTTCTGACCTTATTAGTGAGCAAAATTGATCGGTTCTTTCCATGTAAGTTCAATACTTTCCAGGACATCAGCCCTGGCCTAGGAGAAAAATCTCCATTTATCTTCTTGGTCTGGACACATTTTCGTTACCAAACCCAGAAAAGAGTACTTCACCGTGCATGTGACAAATAAAAACACAAGCCCTCTCTAACGTTCCTTCTGCATCTAGTTGATGAAATTAAGAGATATTTTCTTCTATAGTCCAAACTTCATTTTTTCTTCATGAGATGCTAAACTTTGCTTATGAATAATTAGAAATTCCAATTTTATCTCTGGGTGGCACCGATGGATCAAAATAGTGATTAAAATCTTAAATAATGGCAAGCATATTTGGATATTTTCTTTTAAAAACTAACCTAGTTTCCTAAATAAAAATATCCCCAAATCAACCAGATTCTACAAAACCCACAATTTCAACTTTTTCACAGAAGTCTTATAATAAACAGTGTATTTATAACTCATGTTACAGACATGCACAGACACAACAATCATTATTATATTCTAAAGTGATTACAAGAAAACAGCTCAAACCTTTGGGTTTCAATTCTTATCAAAATGAAAATAAATTACCCAAGAGCACTTTTTAAGCAAGTAATATTACTGTAACCATAAAACCCAACAGTTTAAATAGTCAACTTTGATTAATTATGCAGATAAAGCAGTCATTGAGTCATTGAGATTTACAATGCTGTGTTTAAATTCATTTAGAAGTGGAAGCCACAAACATCTCTGGCACTATTGCAGACAGTCCCCTAGGTCTCCTTTGCAAGTTTCAATCACATCCATGAAGAGCAATTTACCTTCATCGGTCGTCTGTATTTCCTGCAGGCTGTAACGTGTGCAATGACACTGGCATGGGTCTCTTTGCTGACATTGATCCCATTTACTTTGATAATACACTGTCCTGGGTGAAGGCCAGCTGCTGCAGCCACAGTTCCTTTACATACAAATGGGAAAATTGCCAAAAATGAATTTCAAGAATAAGATATAGGGAAAGTTCTTGGAAAGGAATTAGACTTAACTTTCTCAAGTTTGTACACGAACAAGTCATAGTGAATCTCATCAACATGTGTATCAGTGAGTCACTAAATTAAAAAAAAAACTAATAGTAAATAACAGAAAGACCAGTAGAGGAGATGGGTGAAAGGGTTGGTGGTGGTGAGGTAGGGGGAGGATGGATACTGGGGACTGAATAAGAAGAAGTTATACTGCATGCTTTTATAAAAATGTCAATCAATGTTTATCCTATTGTCTAGAATATCTAGAAGGAATAGTGGTTAGAGGAAGGGAGGAGAAGGGGGGAAACTAGGGATTGAGTAAAAACTAGGTACACTTTAAGCTTTTGTAAGTATGTCATGTATATTAAAAATACAGGGTAGGAGGAAGGGACGGGAAGGGGAAAAACTGGAGACTGAATTAGAACAAGTTAAATTCCATGCTTTTATAATTATGCCATGGTATAATCTTATGTCATATATACCTTTAAAAAGAACCAATTGAAATATTCCTCTTTATCAAATATAGAACAATGAAAGGACTTTTAAAAGATAATAAAGGTCTTAGCTAATACGTTCCTGATAAATTCAGTTCTGACAGCAATGCTCTCAACATATTTTTGCTTTTTTAACTTACCATTCAAGCTGTGATTAACAGAGTATTTTCCCACCTCCCTAAGAATTAGTTTGAAGGAATATTTCAAAGTGACCTTTAAAATGCTAATCAGTTATTTTCCTTTTTAAAATGTCTAGTCAATCTAATTTCCTAATATACATGTGTATAATAAAAAACTTTGAAAGTCAGAAACATATGCCTTATCTTTACAGAATTCCTAACCATTGAAATAGAATTCACTTTTTAAAAAAAACGCCAATAGTTTAATCTGAATATGGAAAAAAATGTTTTTTGTGGTATAGGGGATTGAACCCAGAGCTTCACGTCCTAAAAAAGAAATTCTTAAAAACCAAAAATCAAGTCAATGAGCCACTAAGAGAAGCCTGGATATCCTAAGAAAAATAAGATTTTCAGGAACCAGAAAATCTGTGTAGAACAGAGCACATAATAGCAATTATTCAGTCACTTTGTTTGTACAGGTACAGATTCAAATATAGAATCGTTTTTTTTAAAGATTGAGGGACAGTGTGAGAGAGAGGAGAAAGGCAGAGACAAGCAATTTTTATTTAGTTTTTCATGTGACTTTCATTTCTCCAATATTTTGTTTTGTACATGGTGCTAGGGTTTGAACCTGCATCCTCATGCATGCCAGAGAAGCACCATAACCAATGAGCCACCGCTCCAGCCCCAAAATACAGAATATTAACTCTCTGGTTAGAATATGCCTCTTCTATATTCAAATCTAATCAGTGAGTTAAGATTTTTCTGAATGTTCTTGTCACTGATTAGATAGTCTGAACAAATCAGCATCGACAAAGTACCATTAATACATTCAATACATCCATTCTCACAAATTACTGTAAAATATCATGAATATGCTAGAAAAGATTGCTCTGCAAGCATTTTCTTCCATAAGGGAATTATTAAAGATTTCTAAGAATATTATATTTATGAATAAATCTTTTCCTTTCCTAGCAGTCCCCACTAAAATTCACTCCCAAAAATATTAAGTGGTTTTCTACACTGATTTGAGTCTTGGGAGAAGGAAGGACATTCTCAGCAGACAGAAGAGAACTCACCTGGCCACGTGGGGGCACAGAGGCAGTTCTCCTGGTGTAAGCTCAGAGCTGGGCAGAGAGGGGGTGAAAGACAGAGGACTGGAGAGCTGAGCAGAACCGCACAGAGCGCCCTTGGCATCTCAATCTTACAAGCACAAAAGACTCTGAAGCCCTTGCGTCTGATGGCCAGAATTTGTGAGGTAAGAATATATAAGTCTATCGCGGGAGACAATTTTGAGCAAAAGAACAAAGAGCTAGCTGATAAAGGACACATAAGCAATTGCTGAGTAATAACAGGGGCCCAGTAAAGACAAGGCAGTCAACTGGGAGCCACTAAGTCCATAACCATGACAGTTTTGTTCAAGCTACTCAGGAGAAGGAACCCAAAACAGTCTATTTAGGTACATCCCAGTCTGCAACCCAGTGGCTGGGATGCATCCCAGGGATGGAGGCAAGAGGACCTTTGATCAGCTGGCAAGAGTGAGAAGACTGAGCAACTCACTGTGAACAAGGCTGGGGACCGCTCTACTTTTACGGCATAACATGAGTGTGGGAAGAAGCTACAGAGAAACGTTTTTCATTTCAGGCACATCTGAGCAGGCAAGCACAGGGGCACGTGTCTATTACCCTTCAGAAGCAAAGAAAGCACAAGGACCAGGCTTATCATTAAACCTTATCACTAAACCCAAAGACAGAACCTTGCTCCATAGAGGACTCCATAACAGAGGAAGAGGTAGACCTCGATTCGCTCAGGGTTTCAGTCAATTTCTAGTACCAGTAATGTGAACTACTCCTTTTTTGGTTTTTGTGAAAATAAAGAAGAAATTTGATATCTGATATCCCATTTCTGTTTTATAAAATTTAACGGGTTATTCAGTTTTAAGCATCTATCCACCTCTGTTTCAAATATCTGAGTGAAAAGACAAGCTTCTGAAATAAGATAATTTTTATCATATGTACAATAATTAATTTTTTAATCTAATAAATATCTAACTAGTATGTTTTTGACAAATTTGATTCTGAAAGCAAGGCCCTTTCAAAAATTCCCTAATGCTTGAGTGATTATATTAACATGCTTCATGTTTCTCAACAATAAGAATACATGTCCCCCTTGTTAAACACATGGCATCTGGTGCCTATAGAAACACCTCTGTCTACAGCAGTCAGTTATGTTACGTTTAGCAGTGTGAGATCTGTTACCCCTTCCATCCTTACTAGTGTCAGTATAAAACAAAAACCACATAACAAGACCTCAATAGCTGACTTATCTTCCAAAAAACAGAATAAAATATAAACCAGTTTTTAGTCACCAAAAGTATTTAATTTATAACGTATTTTATGGTGAGATGGATCCATGGTTCACAGGACCACCTGAAGGAATTGTATAGCAACAAGTGATAGAGCCTGCAGATCACTGAGCCTCAAAACTCACTTCTCTGAATTACAGACAAAAAAATATTTGTTTGCAGTCAAAAAAAATCCAAATATATAACCTTAAAATCGTCAATATCCTTTGGCTAAGCTGATGCATCCAGGAAAGTGAGACTGAGGAGTCATTCTACTATTAAATATTTATCTGTGATAAATATGTCTTAGAATTTTTAAGAGATTTCTTTTAAAATTTTTGTTTCCAGAATGTATTACCGTTGAGTTAACATAGTGAAAATAACATTTATGAGAAAAAGCACAGCAACATGATTATGCATATTTTAATCACATTCCCATTCTGAAAAGAATATCCAAAACATGCTGGAAAGCTCTTTCCGAAGCTACATGAATTTCTTACCTCTTCCTACCGCATGCACAACAGAAGGGCCAAATCCTCGAATCTGGAATCCAAGCCCATCAGCTGAATCTGGGATTTTCACTGTCCTAATATCAATCAGAAAATAAGGTAAGGTGAATTTTAAATGCCATAATTGGTTAAAATGATAGTTATCCACACCTTTACTCATTCTGTCAATAAATACACGGGAAGGGTCTACCATAGGAAAGACTGGTCTAGAAACCCTGGGAGACAAACCTGGTCCCTAGCCACACCAAGGCACATAGCAGATATGCAACAACACATAATTTCAAATTTGAACAAAATCATTACATCACATATTCTAAAAAAGGAATAGGCTCTGGGGGCAGACAAAACTCATTCGGTCCTTCACAGATACCTTAGGCTCCTTTTTTTCTTTTATTCAGAAATTCATTTGTTGAACAATCAAACAAGCTTCTAATGAAATTTTATATATATATATATATATATATATATATATATATATATATATATAAATTGTGAAAATTAGATTTACCTCAAGACCCCCTCCCCAATTACCCAACCTTATCCCTCCCCTCTCCCCAACCCATCTCTACGAATGCCTTACGTTGTATAACATTACACCTTATGCAGATTTAAAACATGAGAATAGACCTCCTTTCTCAATGGCCAGGGTCTAGCTCCAGCTTCCACAGATGAGTGAAGACATTCGACCCTTGGTTCTCTGGGTTATGCGTATTTCTCTTAGCATAATTTCTTCCATTGCCATCCATTTACCTTCAAAGGCTCCTTAACTACTTTAACACAAAGCATCACAAAAGCTGTCCGCAGAAGGATACTGCTGTTAAAATTTACTTTGTAGGGTGTCAGTAAGTATTAATAGAGACACTGTTGATAAACTGCCCTGCCCTGTGAGCTAGGTTCTTAATACAATGGAAGTTTCTCTCATTAATTTACTGTTACAAAAAAGAAAGGAGTACCTTGTGAAATTCCTTAACAGAAACACGAAGTTAATACATTTATACTAACAAAAAAACAGTTATAAAGAATGGAGCTGTCAAACACTATATCAAAATAATTTAAGAATATGATGAACTGTAGTATTCATGCACTGAAGTTCCAACGAATAATACATCAAAAGGTGAACCTGACTTATAAAAGAAGGAAAATTTCTGGTGAATCAACACAGAAAAAAAAAATATGAAGGGATAGAGAACGTGAGTCAGCTGTCATACCAAACAGTGAAGAATGTTCAACTTGTCACTAATAAATGAGACACTTCACAGAAGGAAGTCAGAAATCAGATAGCAGCAACAAAAAGCAGAGAACACCAGATAAGATGAAACTTCATAACAATAAAAATGACTATAAAATAAACTGCAGAGAAAGCAAAACCAAATGAATACTGTGTAATACATTTTGGTGGCTAGTGTCTGATACCCAAGAAACAATGCTTTCCAAAAGATCAATTAGTTATGAAATAAATGTCCACAGCTTTTCAACGGCAGGCTGAACAAAGTCTGAGGTTAGAAGCAGACTGGTGGAAACCTTCTGAGCAATTCTCCATGCCTAGAAAACTTTAGAAAGCCATAGACTGCATTTTAGGCAGTTAAGCCAGAGGTTGTATCTAAGACCTCATCTAGAACCTAGGCAGGCATTTGGTGAGAAAAATACAAATTGTCTGTTCTAGGGAAATTCTGAAGTACTACTACAAATCAATTTACGTGGTATGAAGTGACCTGCATGTGCGATGGAGGTCGGAGAATTAATATGCCCTTTGTCCCTCATTAAGTACTTTTTGGTACACAAGGCTGTATCCATTGCCTTTGAATAGCACACAGTTATATACTGGCTGCCAAAGATCCACAGTGGATTTTCATTACACTGAGAATGAAAGATAACTAGAAAGTAAAAAGATTTACATACATATTCTAGTGAACATGAAACAAAAATGGCCTTCTATACATTATCAACGAAAGTTCACTTGTACTGAAATAACTTAAGATTTTTCAGGCACAATGAATTACCGTTTTCAGATTTTGTGTAATTTACAGTGGCCCCTCAATCCTTTCTGAGCAGCGTTTTCTATCCTGATACTGCTACGTAAGGTTGATTCTAACCTTCAAAATGATTATTATGCCTTTCTTAACAAAAACTGTAAAAAACACAATGAGATTCACTTTGGGGGGAAATGGTGGAACTCCCCTAATACAATGATCTTGGGAGAAAATGTTTCCCTAGTAGGAATACCATGTTGCCTATTAAAAGAAGAATTAAATCCATACAGGGGAATGCTTTCTTTTTCCTGTAGAAAACGTTTACAAATCATCTGCTACAAAGGATTCTGAAAAATTCCCTTGATGGCACCACGTGTAAAATGCAGTTAGAATAAAAAGAAAACTCAGTTGTATTTACTTCTCATATTTTTGCCTTTTCTCCTCCAAACAGGTTGTAACTTAAATTTTAAAAAGTTAATTTAAGAAAATGTAAGAGTGCCACACAAAAACATCCATGCAGCTCCACCTGAGGTCTCATGCTTTCTAGACCTGAAGTGCATATGACCTCCCAGGGTGACCCAGGGAGCCATAGGTAGAAGGTCACAATGATGTAAGACAAAAGCAATCGCCTGAAGAGAGCAGAGATCTTCCCACCTCTATCCAAACACCCTCCACCTGTACTTCTCATGTGTGAGAAATGAATACCTGCTCTGCTGAGCCCTTCATGGTGTGTGGTCTGCTTGTACCACAACACAAAGAGCCCACGGTAGCTTTCTAAGAAAAGTTCCCTCTTCTAGTATATCAGGAAATTCACACAAGAGAAACATGGGTTGTCACGTTAATACGACTCTGAAGTCGTATTAAGGAAAAATTTTTTAAAAAATCATGGGGAGAAACTGCAAACAATTGGGAATGCCGGATTAAAGCAGGGGTGTTGCACCAAACACTAAGACTAAAAGTAAATCTTTATAAATATCTTTAATGGGTCAAAGCTTTCAAAATACATTTGCAATGAAGGGAAAACTACAATTTACATAATTTGGATATAAATTATCAAATAGAAATTTAGTAATGAAAATGTTTCCAATATATTTGATTCTATTATTGATATATAAATAGCTGGTAATGCCCATTGGCGCATGTCATACCATCTTGGAGGGCATTTTCTCAGGTCATAATTAGATGCTGAGAGTTTCTACTGGCAATCAGTGAGCAGAGGATAGGAACGGAGATAAACACCTAATGTGCACACAGCATGTCCTCAAGGACATAGTTAATGCATATTGAGTATCTTCCTTTACTGGAAATGTTCCCAAATGGGAAACAGCACAACTGTGCAGAGAACAGATACACATTGTGCACTAAAAATTGTGACTTGTAGTAAGATTTCCCACATTAAATGCCATTCTAGCTTATTTATATTTGTTAAAAATATTACTTAAAATACCATACTACAACATTTTCCTATTCTCTTATTTGCATAACCATTATTCCAAACGTCTCTTAAGTAAAGTATGTTTGTGTGTGTGTGTGTGTGTGTGTGTGTGTGATTTATAGTTCTCAATGGAACAAAGACTCAAAGGAAAGATTACACATTTCAAAGAAAATAAAAGAAAAAATGAATATGCCATCTTCAAAAAACTTTCTAAACACATGATATGCTCTTAACGGGACAATGGAAGAAAAGGAAATGAGAAAATAGGGAAGAACACCATATATAATATCACTAGAGTCCTCACTACTTGCTGAACGCCTCAACGCCTCATCAAGCTCTTCGCATGCCTGGACTCACTTAGTGTCTTGGCAGCTCTGTGCATAAGCACGCCTGCACCCATCTTACGAATGAGGACACTGATGTGAACGGTGAAGTGAAGTGAAGGGCCACACTCAGCTGACAAGCAGAGGACGACAGGGTTGGACCTCAGGTTCCAAATACCATGCAGCCAATGCTGAGGGAAGAGTCAGAACCACAGGTCCCAGCTCTGCTCATCCAGTATTAATTCAAGGAAGGGGGAGGTGCCCCTGTCTTCAGTTTGAAGACTTTGATCTTACGCTGGAATAACTGTTAATGTATCTGTGTCAGTGGACCAGTCAGGAGTTGTGGGGTCAAACCAGGGAGCCACAGGAAGAGACTTTATGCTAAGTAATGATTGCTTTGGAATAGGACTCTCACGCCTTTACAGTCTGTCCTCTCTCTTAAAGCTTCTCAAAGTATCAGGAGAGAAACAAGTGGGATAGCCTCATCCCAGGCAGGGCTGGATGAAGGGGGAAGAATACATCAGGATTAGCTTCAGAGGTAAGACACTGCTGTGGTTCTTCGGTGCCGTCTAGCCCAGTCTTCCTAAATTACTAACTTTAATTAATGAGTCACACTCACCCTTTTAGACCACTCCGTAAGTTCGTGCTGAGAGCTGAAGTGTATGACTTCACATTGCCAATGAACAGACTAGTTATGGAGGATCCAGTGCACTAGACTGCACGTTGACTCAGGTAAAATGAGCATAGTGCACCCATCCATTCGTGATCATATAGAGCTGGACCATATTGTTTACATATAATGATACGTTTTTAAGACAGGGAAGAATACTATATATTCTTACATTTTCATAAGTAGTTAAAATAAGCAATCTTGCTTTCGAAGTGATAAATATCATTTATCTTGAAATTAATGATAAATGATACAAGTAATTTTTAAACAGTAATTCTGATATAATCGTAGTAGAAGAAGACTTTATGTGTATTATCTCAATTCATTGGTGAACCAACTTAGGGAAAACCTGAAACAGGAATACTAGCGCTTTGATGAGAATGATCTGTAGCAGAAAAGGCTCTCGACATCACTCGACTCGTATAATGTCTTTAACAGGAAAACAAAAGCTGCACACAGCTGCATTTGAAGCATGGCCCATGCTGTATATTTAGGACTGCACGCTCATCAATCACTAACTTTAAAAAAATGGCTATGTATGGGTGATAAGACTGTAAGAAAAATGTTTTCCTTTAGAAAAAATCTGTACTCTAACTTTTCTACAATAAACACGAACATTGTTCTAATCAGAGAAAGAAAGATGATAGGTCTTTCCACAAATTTTTTTTTAAAGAATGGGCTTATTGGGGGCTGGAGCGGTGGCTTGGTGGTTATGATGCTTGCCTGGCATGCGCGAGTACGCCAGTTCAAACCCCAGCACCACATACACAACAAAGTGTCCCAGGAATGAAAGTCAGATGAAAAACTAAATAAAGATTGCCTCTCTTTCTCTCTCTCTCCCTCTTCTTTCTTTAAAAAAAAAAGAAGAAGAAGAAGAATGGGCATATTGGGGCTGGGGTGGTGGCTCAGTGGTTGCAGCACTTGCCTGGCATGTGCAGGGACCCAGATTCAAGCCCCAGCAGCAGTACACAAGAAGGTGTCGGAGCAACGAAAGCCACGTGGGGAACTGGATGGAATCGATTCTCTCTCTCTCTCTCTTCTCTTAAAAAAAAATGTGCATATTACCAAGCATACTCAAGCCTGGAGTATCTTTCAGGCTTGATCTGCTCTGTTATGAGTACTGAGTTTATAATAGTGTCTAATCACCCCCAGAGCATCAGAAAGTCTTATAGCTCCATAGTTGGTTCTTTATTCTCATAGTTTTCTCGCTCATACTCAAACTCATCTTAACTAAGAACAGGAACATTGTAGCAGCAAAAGCATTACTGCTACTGAGCTACCTGATTCAAGTAGCAAGAACTTCCACTATAAGCAACGTAGTTTTCCCATCACCTACAGACCAGTATTTGCGATGCTGGTGAGGTTTAGATGTTTTAAAATACAAGACACTGAATTCTAAACATTTACTTGGTTAATTTTTCTATTTCACTATTCTATATCTAATTTTTAAATCCCACACAAATCATAACAACTTACTCCCTTGGCTTTGTGCTCACAAGAACTCTTAGAGGCTTTCTGCTGTTTAAGCATGATTTCAGGAAGCAATCCACTTCATTGAAAGGTCTCATAAAAACCAGGTCACCATTAATAGCAAAAATCTTTTTCCCAACTTCCATGCCAGCCATCTAAAAGAGAAATCATAATAAAAATTCAAATGGCAATTTAACAAAAAAAAAAAAAACTAGGTTTTCACAAAACTAGAACCTGAAAGGGTTCAGAGCTTATAGACGTTGGCATTTCAAACACACCTATAATGTTTTATATAAATTCACAGAACTGTGTACGAAATAACACGGTGATCATTCTCCTGGGCCTAATTTTATTTTTTATTTTATTTTATTTTTTTTAAGAGAGAAGGACAGTGAGAGAGAGAGAGTTTTTCACATGGCTTTCGTTGCTCTGACACTTAGTTGTGTACATGGGTGCTGGGGTTTGAACCCATGTACTTGTGCATGCTGGGCAAGCGCCATGACCACCGAGCCACCGCTCCAGCCTCACATTTTACAAAAATGTAAATCTGATTACAAAGCTTTACAGAAATTGTCACCACTCCTTCAGTGATTTGACTTCGTACTCCTCTTACTTCTCTTTCTGTTGTATTAAGAGGTCCTTTTAAAATGTCATCCTTTAAATACATCAAAAACCAGGTTAACCTTTTTTTTTTTTTCAAAGACAGAGGAACAGTAAGAGAGAGAGAGAAACTATTTTTATTTAATTTTTTCATGTGGTTTTCGTTGCTCGATGCTGAGGTTTGAATTCAGGAACTCATGTATGCCAGGCACCGTAACCACCAAGCCACCACTCCAGCCCCCAGGTTAATCCTTTTATACTGGATTTTCCATCTATGTCCAACTAACTCAGAGAGTTTCAATCCTTGCTTGTGTGTGTATATCTATATGCATATCTATGCATCGCTGGCCTGATATTAATGTAAGAGTCTCCAGGGCAGAGAAGAGGGGCTGGAATCAAAGCAAGAGAACTCTACTAAAAAATAGAGGCGTCAATAGTGCAAGATGCTGAATGAGGACAGGAAGAAATCACCCCTCCAGGCCAACCAGAAGCTTTTCTTATCACGCAACTGGCTACCTATAAGCTGTTCCGGCTGCCAGCTAACTCATGAACCTCCTGAGAGAGGGCATTTTATCAATGGGGTCACAGATGAAGTGGTGCTGTAAGAGCATCTGCTGAAAATGCCTAGGAGAGAGCTCTCCTTTTCACAGAAAACTACTAATTATGGTCACTGATTGTCAGGTCCACTAATAAAGTTTTTATTTCAAATTTTCATGTGTTGTACATAAAGCTTTACCTTGCATGAATCTGTGTTTTGTAAAAGCAGCAATCTTGAACGTTAACAGATAGGAAGATGGCTGGCAAGTTACCATCAATTTTAAACAGATTCAAAGAGAAAAGTTTTATTTCACTAATTTTCACATTCTTTACTGAGATCTTAATATTGAGACATTTGCTTAAGGATTAAGTCTTATAAGCCAGGTAGCCAGGTGAGGATGCTTTCAAGCTGATTTCCTTGGCATACAGCACTGGAAATCAGCACCATGAAAGCAGGGAATTTTGCCTGTTTCATTCATTGCTGTATTCCCAGAGCCTAGAACACTGTCTAGCATATAACAGTGATTAAATAAATATTTCTGAATGAAGGAATGAATGATTAGAGGAGTCCTCTTTTTAAAAACCTTGTGAAGGGGGCTGCAGCCATGGCTCAATGGTTATGGTGCTTGCCTGGCATGCACGAGGACACAGGTTCCAACCCCAGCACCACATACACAATTAAGCATCAGAGCAATGAAGGACCCATGAAAAACTGAATAAAATTGATTCTCTCTCACCTTCCCTCTCTCTAAAAAAAAAAAAAACCTTGTAAAATAAGAGAATGTCCATCATCATTTTTTCATCCATGAAAAAATAAATTAAAGCATGTGCTTTACTGATGGAAGTTATACCACATGAAAAACTAAATTGTTTCTCTCTCTCACTGTACCTGTCTTTTAAAAAAAATTTTGAACAAGCTATACTGCATGCCTTTACAAAAATGTAAATGTTTAATCCTATTGACAATATATATCAAAGAATAACCAGGGATGATAGGAAGGGAGGAGAAGGTGAAAGGTTGGAACCGAGATAAAGCAAGGTACATTCAAAGCATTTATAAGTATGTCACTGTATATACTATA